>PVJS01063424.1:0-10488 GCA_004027185.1 Glis glis | reverse complement strand
TAACACACACACACACACACACACACACACACACACACACACGAAGCTATAATGTGCACATTTTACCTCAGGCACCATTCAGCCCAGCCTGGCCACCTTCCCAGTGCCCACAGTCACACGTGGTCAGTGCCCACAGTCCTGGACCGCAGCTGGGCCTCTGGATCCTGGTGTCACAGGTGGGGAGGCTGTGCTGGCCGCTTCTCAGAACTCTTGTCTGCCTCCCTGGTGGTGTCCTGCAGATGGCCTGGGGTTGGAGGGCTCTTGGGGTGCTGGTTCTGTTGTACCTGTTTCCCCTGTTCCTGCCTCCCCTCAGCCCTTGGTCTTGCCAACTTTGTGGGTTCTTGTGAATATGGCGACTCCTTTCGGTGTGTACAGCAGCTCTCTTTGGGCTCTGACCCTTGCCCTTGTCTGGAGTCAGGGTTTGGGGCAGAACCTTGGAGGGCTGTGGCCAGGGCACAGCAGGATTGTCCCCAGGACTGTCCTGTAGGGAGTGAGTGCGAGTTGGGGATGGGTCTCGCCACTGGCCTGAGCTCTTGGTGGCCTCTTCTCAGCCCTCTTCCTTGGGCGCTGGCCCGCGATTCCACCTTGTTCTCTGAGTCGCTTCTCTTGCCACGCAGGAGAATGGCCGTCCCAGATCTGTGCTCTGCTCTTGGCACAGCAGTGCAGGGTGACTCAGGAAGGTGACTTAGGTTCCCCACCCGCAAAGCGGGCGCCCACTTTCTGTTCACAGGGCGGGGTGTCGCGCTGATGGAACCATGGGGTGGGAGCCCCCAGCCCTGGTGGTGATTGTGCTCCAGGAAGTGCTGGCGGCCTCCCCTCTGAGGAAGAGCCCTGGTTTGGGCTGTCTAGACTAATAGGACCCTCATGCCTTTCAGCAGAAACCAAGAAGCTTGACCTGAATGTTTATCTTTAAGCTGTTCCCAAGCTGCCATTTAGTCCTGAAGAGGGGAGCGCCTCCTCCTGCCGCCGCCCTGCAGTGGGGGAGGCGCAGGCACTGGGGAGCGCTGCTGGATGCTAATTTGGAAACCTTGGACCTAAGAAAACAGGCCCTTCTTTTATCCTGGGAAACTTGTTCTCCAGGCCGCCTTTCCCGGCTGAATGACACAGTTGGCCCCGTTCAATGGTTTTCAGGCTTTCATTAAGTCCCCGGGCCTTTTACTCAAAGGAGTCTCATACAGAAATGCTGTGTATGACACCGGAAAGGCAGCGACTCTGGGTGCTGGTGGAGTCTGGCACTCCGCCTCCCACCCAGGTGGGCTTTGGGGGCTGGGGGGCGGGTTTGAAAACTGCCCCAGATTCTGTGCTTGTTCCAGTTTCAGGGGTGGAAGCAGCTCCCCAGCGAGCACCCCGGGATGGAACCACTGCGGATCCCATAGCATTCATTATCCCTTCCTCCGGGGGTGAGCGCGGGGGGTTGATTTGCTGGCATTTTGTCTCTGGAGGCTGGAATTGGAATCTTGTAAACCGCTCACTGGTTTTCTCAGTCAAGGTCACCCTAGTTCACATGAAACCTCAGCCTGGCTTTTTCCTGGAGCCTGGAGCCCTTCCGACTCCCTCCTCCCAGGACTCTGCTTGGGGGTTGCACGCTGCTCTGGACGGTGGCCTTCCCTGCAGTGACAGCCTGCACGGATGATCTGTGGCATCCTCCTGAGCTCCCACATGCTGAACCAGGTGTGGCGTCCACATCCCCTGATCTCACATGGGCTGTGGCAGCTGGGACGCAAGGTGGGCTGGTAGCAGCATGGCCCCTGGCAGAGAAGGGGTCACTGAGTTTCACAGAGGCCGAGAGGCCCACACAGGGTCACCATGCTGCTCCAGATGGGACTGTGACACCGAGCTCAGTTCTGCAAGGCCCATGTTCAGCCTTCACCACGGCTCTGAACTCCTGATAGGAGGGCCACCTTGACGTAGAAACTCTGTAGCGTGTCTGGCTGGAGCAGGTGGGCGGTAGGGAGCTGTGTTATAGAATAAATCGCCACTGTTTAATGGGCTTGGTGCAAGGGAGTGTGCTCCCATCCCCCATTAAGCGGTGAGGCATCGTCTCCACTTAGCAGATGGAGCAGCTAAGACCTGAGAGGTTCAGTGACCTGCTAGGTCACAGGAAGGCCAGTGTGGGTTTTTCCAAAGTCCTGTTTGTCCTCTCTGTCCCCGATAAGTGCTGACCTTTGCTATCAGGAACAGGGCCTGACCCTGACTTGGATTCCTTAGTTCTGGGGTGTGTGGTGGGGTGAAAACGAGCACCCGGCGGTGTAGGGTGGTGCAGGGGTTGTCGCCCAGGTCCCTGGCTGCCCAGGTCTCCGCCTCTCAGCCGCAGGGTGCCTGTGACCCCTAGACAGGCTGCTGGCCTGTGGCAGTGACCACACCTTTGGCACAGCCTTGAACAGGAAGCCCTATTTTTCCCATGAAAGAGGAATTCAAAATCAGGAAATCGCCATGGCCTTGGTCTCCCCTTCTCTTCTCTTCTCTTCTTTCTTTCTTTCTTTCTTTCTTTCTTTCTTTCTTTCTTTCTTTTCTCTTTTCTTTCTTTCTTTCTTTCTTTCTTTCTTCTTTCTTTCTTTCTTTCTTTCTCTCTGTCTCTCTCTCTCTCTCTCTTTCTTTCTTTCATTCATTCATTCTCTCATTCTCTTTCTTTTTTTGGTGGTTCTGAGAATTGAACCCAGGGGTGGGGCGTGGTGGCGCACTCTTGTAATCCCAGTACTTTGGGAAGCGGAGACCAGAGGATCCGGGTTGGTGGCCAGCCTCAGTTCTCTCTGTCTCTCTCTCTCTCCCTGTCTCTCTCTCTCTCTCTACCTAGTGAGGCCCTCCACAACTTTGTGAGACCCGGTTTCAAAATAAAGTATAAAAAAATAGGGCTGGGGGTGTAGTGTGGAGGTAGAATGCCCCTGGGTTCAATCCCCGGTACCGCAAAAAAAAAAAAAAATTGAACCCAGGGGCGTTCTACCTCTGAGCTACACCCCCAGCCCTATTTTATTTTTTATTTATTTATTTTTTTGTGGTACCGGGGATTGAACCCAGGGGCGTTCTACCTCTGAGCTACACTCCCGGCCCTATTTTTTATACTTTATTTTGAAACCGGGTCTCACGAAGTTGCGGAGGGCCTCATTAAGTAGCTGAGGCTGGCCGGAACCGGTCTCCGCCTCCCAAGTACTGGGATTACATTTTTTATTTTGAAACAGGATCTTGCTAGGTTGATGAGAGCCTTACTAAATTGCTGAGACTGTCCTTGAACCTATGATCCTTCTGTCTCAGCCTCCCAAGTACTGGGATTACAGGCATGCACCACCACACCTGTCTTCTCTGTAGGTTTTGAAGCGCTGGTTTTAACAAACCCAGGAGATTCTGAGGTGTACTTTCCATACATGATTTTTTCTTTTTTTGGAACTGGGGATTGAACCCAGGGGCATTCTACCTCCCAGTTATATGTCCAGCCCTTTTTATTTTTTGTTTTTAAAACAGGGTCTCACTTGGTTGTTGAGAGTCTCACTAAGTTGCTGAGGCTGGCCTTGAACCTGCCATCCTCCTGTCTCAGCCTCCCAAGTACTGTTGTACATAATTTTTGATCTCCTCCTGGTCCTGCCATAGCTGAAGGGGTCACATAACTCAGAGCAGCTGAGCCAGAGAAAGGGGCCACATATCATGGTCCACACCCAGAACCTCACTGTCAGGATCGGGGGAGCTACTAGGGGTGTAGAGCCTCAGTGCCCCCACGGGTCAGGGTGTACGTGGCTCCCTTCTGGGGGTGTGCTCTGACCTAGAAGTCCAGCAGTCCCACTTCATTTCAGTGCTTCATTCCAGGTATGGGGATTGGATGGGGGAGGGAGGGCCTTTCAGTTTAGATTTGGGTTCACATCCAGCATTTTCCATGCCGATTGAGTTAAGTGTCTGTGTCCTCATCTGCGGACTGGGAGTTATGATAGCACCACCTCTGATGCCTGGGAGGGTGGTGGAGATGACTGCAGAGCCTTCAGCAGCCGCTGGGTGCGTAGGAAGGTAAATTGGTAAACACTAGGGGTACAGTGGGCACCCAGAAATGGAGTGCCTTTTTCCAGCTCTCAGCACTCAGTGGGGAACCTGCATGTGGGATGGGGACCCTGCCCTTGGGCTGCGCTCACTCAGCATTCCATCTGTGCGCAGGCCCCGAGAGTCGAGCTGGAGGGACTCAGAGGTCTTGGGCTCCAAGCTACAGTGGAGAAAATGAGCCCAGCGAGGGAACCTGCTACTGTGATTGTGTGGGAGAGCTGGCCCCCGGCCCACCAAACCCAAGCCCCCAAGCCAAGCCGTCTCCTCCCACCGAGCCGCGCTGCACCCCCAGCACCTTTTCACTTTAGCCCTCTGGGACCAGAAGGGCCACGCTCGCTCTATGTGTGTGGGTTTGGTTTCCAGAACATGTATAAGGAGTGAACTGGTTTCAAGAATTTTTAGAGTGCAGGAAATGAAGTGGCCAGGCTCCACCAGCTTGGGATTTAACCTCAGAGGTGGCATTCAGCCCAGAGAAGCAGGTAGCACAGGTCCTGTGACGGGCAGCCGGCAGTGAGAGAAGGCTCTGCTGGGACGCTTGCTATACGGGGTGGGGGAGGGCCCGGGAAGCCCAGGCCGAGCTGATCCTGCCTGCCGTGGCCTTGCGGGTGTCAGGGAAGCCAAGGCCTGGGTAGGAGGTCTGGCCAGGGTGTGTTGTGGCCTTCTGGTCCCCAGTGTTGAGTTGGTCCCTTGGCTGGCCCCAGCCTCGACAAATCGCTGCTCTTACAGGGAATCGATCCTCAGCGGGGGGACCTTCTAGACAGTCTGAACAATAGAAGCCTCTATTTTCCAGAGCCTGCGAAGGCTCTTCTCACCAGCCTGCGTCACCTGGGCAGATAGCCTGCCACCGCCCCCTCCACATCTGCCTGCCTGCCCCCCCGGAAGCGGGGGAACTCGGGCACCCTGTTTCTGGGGGGCTTGGCCAGCTAGCACGGCCGCGTGGCCTCCTGTGGCGCAGAGGTTTTCTGGACTGAAGTCACACTTGGGGGCAGTTGGCTCGCTCAGGGTTTCTTTACTGTGCTGGTGGTGTCATTGGGACCTAACAGAAATCGCTGTGTGCCAGGCCACTGTGAACCCATTTATATTCACAGAGGGCCTTACAGGTAGAGAGATAAGCAGACTGGGTGGGAGAGGTCGTGTGAACTGCCCAGGGCCAGCACTGTCAGGGGAGCAGGTGGAAGCCCAGAGGCCCCAACTGGAGGCCGCCTCGCCCATGTCCCACGCTGGGCCTTGGGCTGCCCGTGTTTAGACTTCCTGTCTCCTTCCCATCCCACTCTCCTGCCCTACCTGTTCCTTGATGGGAAGGGAAGGGAATGGAACGGAACGGAAGGGAAGGGTAGGGCGTTTTTTTTTTGTGGAACAGGGCATGACTCTTCCCCGCAAAGACATTGCCCCAGAAGTTTGTCCCCACGCACTCTCTAGCATTCCTCCGTTTGCCATGAATGGCGTCATGTTCCAAAAATCCCGCGGCCATGGGCGTGCTGTCAAGACCAAACAGGGAAGAGGCTTTTTAAAATGTCACTCCCTCCCAGCTGCTGGAGTCCTGGGAGGAGCCTGGCAGGGGCCAGGCTTGGAGGGCCTCCATGTGGGCAGGGGGTGGGGTGGAGGATGAACACAGCGCAGCCACTGCCTACTCTGTGCTCGGATGCAGAGAGCTGCGTGGGTTTTATCTTTGTTCGTTTTTGTTCTATGAGGTAAAATTCACATAACATAAAATTAACCATACTATCTATCTATCTATCTATCTATCATCTATCTATTTTTGTGGTACTGGGTATTGAACCCAAGGACATTCTACCTCCAAGCTACACCCCCAGCCCTTTTTTCCCCTTTGTGGTGCTGGGGATTGAACCCAAGGACATTCTACCTCTGAGATACACCCCCAGCCCTAATTAATTAATTAATTTATTTATTTTTGCGGTACTGGGGATTGAACCCAGGGGCATTCTACCTCCGAGCTATACCCCCAGCCCTGTTTTTTATTCTTTATTTTGAAACTGGGTGTCACTAAGTTGTGGAGGGCCTAAGTCGCTGAGGCTGGCTGCGAACCCGGATCCTGCGGTCTCAGCCTCCCAAGTACTGGGATTACAAGCGTGCGCCACCACACTCGGCTCCTATTTTATTTTTTATTTGGAAATGGTCTTGCTAAGTTGATGCGAGCCTCACTGAGTTGCTGAGGCTGGCTTTGAACCTGTGATCCTCCTGTCTCAGCCTCCCAAGTACTGGGATTACAGGCATGTGCCACCATGCTCGGCTCACCCCCAGCCCTTTTTATTTCTTGTTTCTTTTTTTGTACTGGGGATTGAACCCAGAGGCGCTCTACCTCCAAGCTACACCCCCAGTCTGATTTTATGTCTTATTTGGAAACAGGGTCTCACTAGGTTGCTGAGACCCTCAGCAACCTGGTCCCAGTCAGGTTGAGGGCCTGGCTAAGTTGCCGAGGCTGGCTTTGAATCTGCGATCCTCCTGTCTCAGCCTCCCAAGTACTAGGATTACAAGCATGCGCCACCATGCCCAGCTTATTTCTTGGTTTTTTTTTTTTTTTTTTTTTGCGGTACCGGGGATTGAACGCAGGGGTGTTCTACCCCCGCGCTACACCCATGGCCCTATTTTTTTGTGTGACCTCAGACCTTTGAGGTCACACCTTCCTTGTACCTTTCTGTCTACCTGAAGACCACTGAGCTGAGGAGATCAGCTTGGCCTATTTTTTATACTTTATCTTGAAACTGGGTCTCACGAAGTTGCGGAGGGCCTCACTAGGGGGAGAGAGAGAGAGAGAGAGAGAGAGAGAGAGACAGGGAGAGAGAGAGCGAGAGAGCTGAGGCTGGCCGCGAACCCGGATCCTCCGGTCTCTGCCTCCCAAAGTACTGCGATTACAAGCATGCACCACCACGCCCGGTCTTATTTCTTGTTTTTAAACAGGGTCTCGCTAGGTTGTTGGGGGCCTCACTAAGTTGCTGAGGCTGTACTCAAACCTATGATCCTCCTGTTTCAGCCTCCCAAGTACTGAATTACAGGTGTGTGTCACCATGCCTGGTAAAATTAACCATTTTATTTTATTTTATTTTGGTTCTGGGGATTGGACCCAGGGGCATTCTACCTCTGAGATATACCCCCAGCCTGATTTTTTATTCTTTTTTTTTTTTGCGGTACTGGGGATTGAATGCAGGGGCATTCTACCTCCGAGCTACACCCCAGCCCTATTTTTTATTCTTTATTTTGAAATAGGGGCTCACTAAGTTGCGAAGTGCCTCACTAAGTAGCTGAGGCTGGCTGTGAACCCGGATCCTCTGGTCTCAGCCTCCCAAGTACTGGGATTATAAGCGTGCGCTACCATGCCCGGCTCTTATTCTTTGTTTTGAAACAGAGTCTCACTAAGTTGCAGAGGGCCTCACTAAGTAGCTGAGGTTGGCTTTGAACCTGTGATCCTCCTGTCTCAGACTCCCAAGTACTAGGATTACAGGCATGCGCCACCACACTGGGCTGGGCTGCAGCATTTCTGCCAGTGAGCTATGTTCAGATCTGCGCATGGAGCCACGTGTCGGCCTGCAGCCCTTTGGGTGGGAGGATGGAGCTGGTAGTGGACCCTGCACGAAGGTGCATAAAGCCCAGTGCTCTTCATTTGGAGGAGTCTACAGTGGGAAACTGGGTCCTGGAGTACTGCTCGGGTTGCAAGCCCTGGTGAGCTGTGAGGTGCTGGTCCAAGGGCTGTGTGTGTGCAGGGGGCTCAGACCTTTGAGGTCACACCTTCCTTGTACCTTTCTGTCTACCTGAAGACCACTGAGCTGAGGAGATCAGCTTGGCCTTAGTTGGTGTTGGGAGGACTGAAGGGTGCAGGCCTGAAAGACCGGGTAACTCAGGGAGTGAGAGGTGCGGGAGGGCCCTGGAGCGGGAAGAGGGAAAGGCTGTCTCTGTCCTGTTGGCCATGTTGTTAGCAGTTGGAATACCTTGTCCCTTGAGACAAAACATGGCGCTCACTTCTTGTGTTGAAGGAGGGAAGATGGCTGCACCTATGGGTCTGCCCCATCCTACACCCTGCAGTGGCCCCTGAAGCAGCCTCTGGGGGCTCACAGTGTGGACACTGATTTACTCCAATCCTTGCATTGATAATTTTTAGTAGAATAAAATATTTGATGTAGACAGAAGAAGACAGTGGTGTCTGTACCATTGGCGCTTCCTCTGGAGGTGTCTGGGATGGTATCTCTTCCCTCGAGGCCACCCTGGGTGGTCATTGGGGGTGGGAGCTGCGACCCTGGCCAGCCAGTCCGGCAGTGCCTTTCAGCCAAGCAGTTGCAGGGAGCGTGGGCCAGGAGCACATTCCAGGGTCTTTGCGTGTCCACCTCTCCCCACCTCCTGAGGCTGGGCAGTGGTGTCTGCAGCAGGTGTTGCCTCTGCTGGGTCCAGCCTCTCCCCCAGCCTCCTTCCCAAGGCAGAGGCTGAGGTTGCACTGGGGAGGAAAGTTGTCCTGCCCACCTGTGTCTGGGAGCCCAGTTTGTTTCCAGTTGGACTGTAGGTAATGTGCCCTGGAGCAAATCTGGGGTCAAACATCGCCTTTTAAGGCAGTGCTGGTAAGTTGAAAGGACCAAGTGGAACCGGAGGTGGTGTACAGGCGGTTTGCGTTAGGGCTGGCAGGGGCCTGAGAAGTGCAGGCGGGGAGGCTCCTGCTGGCTGCTGGGGAGGGGTTGGTGGGCTGGTGCCTCAGACTTTGGTCTCAGGACTCCTTCACACTCTTGATTATTGAGGCCCTCAAAGGGCTTTTGTTTATGCGACTATGTTCCTTGGTGCTCACTGTATTAGAAATGAAATTGGAGACATTTTAAGACATTTGCGGATTCATTTAAAAATAACAATAAACCTGTTTACATGTTCATATAAGGAATATGTATTCTGAAAAATAACTTTTCTAAACCAAAAACAATTTGCTGAGAAAAGCCATCTTATTTCTCCTTTTTGAAAACTTCTTTCCCACCTGTCACACTGAAAGGCAGCTGGATTCTCCTGTGACACTGGGCAGCTCTGCTCTACACTCCTGAGTGACTGAGAGCAAAGATGACAAATGGTGCCTTAGTGCCGTTATAAAAATAGTTTTGACTGGGCATGGTGGAGCATGCTTGTAGTCCCAGTACTTGGGAGGCTGAGACAGGAGGATAGCAGGTTTGAGGCCAGCCTCAGCAACTTAGTGAGACCCTGTTTCAAAACAGAAAATAAAAAGGGCTGGGGGTGTAGCTTGGAGGTAGAACACCCCTGGGTTCAATCCCCAGCACCATGAATGAATGAATAAATAAATAAATAAATAAATAATAAATGCAAAATGGTTTTGCTCTATTGATCTTCACAACGACACTAGGGACTCCCACGCTTTGGGAACTTTTGGCTTACCTTAAGCAGGGCTATTGTTTTGAAGACCCCATATGCCTGGGTGGGGGTGGCAGTAAGGCCCCCTACCAGGATGGATTCGATGGGATGCATTGTGGGCAGAGAGTGAGGCAACAGCCTGCCGCTCTGGCTTGGCCCATCCTTTCCACCCGCCTCCAGGAGCTCCTGGGGAGTTGTCAAAGCCCAGGGCTCTCGTGAAGGACTCCACATGAAAACAGACAGAGGCTGAGGCAGGCGTGAAGTTATCCTGCTTCGATGTGTACCTCGTGCTCTGCACCTGCAGACTGGCATGTCTTGGGATGGGGGCTGGGCCAAGGCTGTCAGGTGGTCTGAGGACTCCAGGGCTGGGGCAGGCTCTCTCCCAGGCTCTGCAGCCTGAAGATGCGCTGACCTTGCTCTGCCCATCTGCCTCCTGGGGTGTGTGCCCAGGCCGGGTGCGTCATGATTCCGAGGGCCCTATCCCAGTTCCTGGCCGGAGCTTGGTGTTTGTGTACCCCGAGTCAGGCATGGCAGGTGGCCAGGTGTGGCGCCCTGGGACGAGGGGTTGAGGAGTGGTGACATGGGTCAGAGGCAGAGTAGGAAGGAACTTCAGATTCCTCACCCTGGAAGTGACTGCTCGACCTCGTGGAACGGAGGGAATCCGAGGCCGTCTGGAGGACCCTGGAGCACTTGGGTGGCGTAGATGGGGCTTGTTTCTTGAAAAAGCTTGGCCTGCTCTTAGCATCTGCCTCAGGAAGACATCTCTTCTCTCTTTTTTTTTTTTTCGGTATTGGGGATTGAACCCAGGGGCATTCTACCTCTGAACTACACCCCCAGCCCTATTTTTTATTCTTTATTTTGAAACAGGGTCTCACTAAGTTGCAGAGGGCCTCACTAAATAGCTGAGGCTGGCCGCAAACCTGCGATCCTCCTGTCTCAGTCTCCCAAGTACTGGGATTACAAGCATGCGCCACCACGCCCGGCCTAAGACACCTCTTCTCTTTGGGATTCAAGTGTTCCTCAGCCAGGTCCTGCACTTGGATTTGGTGGCTGGACAGGATTTTTTTTTTTTTTTTGTGTGTGTGTGTGTGTGTGTGGTACCGGGGATTGAACCCA
>PVJS01063423.1:0-10488 GCA_004027185.1 Glis glis | reverse complement strand
GAGAGAGAGAGAGAGAGCGAGCTAAGGCTGGCCGTGAACCCGGATCCTCCGGTCTCCGCCTCCCAAAGTACTGGGATTACAAGAGTGCACCACCACGCCCAGCCTATACTTTATTTTGAAACCGGGTCTCACGAAGTTGCGGAGGGCCTCACTAAGTAGCTGAGGCTGGCCGCGAACCCGGATCCTCTGGTCTCCGCCTCCCGAGTACTGGGATTACAAGTGTGTGCCATGATGCCCGGCTAATTGATTCCTTTAAAACTTTCCTTGCTTATACTCCCTTGAAAGTCTTGATGTACCCCAGGGGTATACTGAGTACTCATAGCTTTAAGGTTTTCCAGATTTTCAGCTTGTACACATATTCTAAGAATGAGCCTGTGATTAAGGAGTCCCCTTTGCCCTCTGGCAGCATAAATTCTGAAGATGAAAGTCCACTAGGATTCTCCAATCTTCAGAAGAGAGCTTCTTTTTTTGGTACTGGGGATTAAACCCAGGGGCATTCTATTTCCGAGCAATACCCTCAGTCCTATTTTATTTTTTATTTTGAAACAGGGTCTTGCTAAATTGTTGAGGTTGGCCTGAAACCTGTGATCCTCCTGTCTCAGCCTCCCAAGTACTGGGATTATAGGCATGCGCCACCATGCCAGGCTGGAAGAAAGCTTCTTACCCCACTAGGAGGAATGTCGGTCTGTGTGCTACTATCCCGAGCTTCTGGGTGCGGGACAGCCATCTGGCTCTTCCAGTCCTGTAGCTGGCGAGAGAGAACCTCCAGAATGACAAGAGAGTTCAGCAGGTTATCTTCCAGGTCATGTCGAGACAAGGCAGTCAGATTTGGAGGACAACAGCTGCAGTAGGAAGATATGAACATGAGGAAAAGAAAGGGAGGGAAAGGTCCAGGCGCGGTGGCGTATACCTGTAATCCCAGTACTTGGAAGGCTGTGACAGGCAGTCACAGGTTCGAGGTCAGCCTCTGTAACTTAGTAAGGCCCTCAGCAACTTAGCAAGACTCTCTTTTTTTTTTTTTGCGGTACTGGGGATTGAACCCAGGGGCGTTCTACCTCCGAGCTATGCCCCCGGCCCTATTTTTTATACTATTTTTTTTGAAACCGGGTCTCACAAAGTTGCGGAGAAAGAGAGAGAGTGAGACAGGGAGAGAGAGAGAGAGACAGGGAGAGAGAGAGAGAGAGAGAGAGAGCTGAGGCTGGCTGCGAACCCGGATCCTCTGGTCTCCGCCTCCCAAAGTACTGGGATTACAAGCGTGCGCCACCACGCCCGGCAAGCAAGACTCTCTTTCAAAATAAAAAATAAAATAGAGGCCAGGCGTGGTGGTGCACACTTGTAATCCCAGTACTTGGGAAGCTGAGACCGGAGGATCACAGGTTTGTGGCCAGCCTCAGCTACTTAGTGAGACCCTCTGCAACTTAGTGAGACCCTGTTTCAAAATAAAGAATAAAAAAAAATAGGGCTGGGGGTGTAGCCTGGAGGTAGAATGTCCCTGGGTTCAATCACCAGTACCACAAAAAAATAAAATAAAAATAAAAAATAAAATAGGAGCCAGGCATGGTGGTGCATGCTTGTAATCCCAGTACTTGGGAGATTGAGACAAGAGGATCACAGGTTCAAGGACAGCCTCAGCAAATAGTGAGACTCTCATCAACCTAGCAAGTTCCTGTTTCAAAACAAAAATAAAATAGGGCTGGGGGTGTAGCTCAGAGGTAGAATGCCTCTGGATTCAATCCCCAGTGCCATACAAAAATAAATAAATAAAATAGAGCTGGGCGTGGTGGCGCACGCTTGTAATCCCAATACTTGGGAGGCTAAGACTGGTGGATCAGGGTTCGTGGCCAGCCTTAGCTACTTAGTGAGACCCACTGCAACTTAGTGAGACCCTGTTTCAAAATAAAGGATAAAAAATAGGGCTGGGGGTGTAACTTGGAGGTAGAATGCCCCTGGGTTCAATCCCTAGTACCGCAAAAAAAAAAAAAGTAAAATAGGGCTGGGGGTATAGCTCAGGAGTAGAATGCCCTTGGATTCAATCCCAAGGAAAGAAAGAGAGAGACAGAGAGAGGGAAAGAAGGAAGGAAGGAAGGAAGGAAGGAGGAAGGAAGGAAGAAGGAAGGGAGAGAGAGAGAGAAAAGAAAGAGAAAAAGAAAGAAAAGAAAGAAAGAAAAAGAAAGAAGGAAGGAAGGAAGGAAGAGAGAAAGAAAGAAGAGAAAAAGAAAGAAAGAAAGAAAGAAAGAAAGAAAGAAAGAAAGAAAGGAAGGAAGGAAGGAAGGAAGGAGAGAGAGAAGAGAAAAGAAAAGAAAAGAAAAGAAAAGAAAAGAGAAAAGAAAAGAGAAAAAGAAAGAAAGAAAGAAGAAAGAAAGAAAGAAAGAAAGAAAGAAAAGAAAGAAAAAGAAAAAGGAAGGAAGGAAGGAAGGAAAGAAGGAAGGAAGGAAGGAAGGAAGGAAGGAAGGAAGGAAGGAAGGTGAGAGAGAGAGAGAGAGAGAGAGAGAGAGAGAGAGAGAGAGATGGGTTGAGTGACAGGCGGAGGGTAATGGAGTTCCAGAGACACAAGGATAAATGGGCACTTACCCCTGTAAGGGGTGCTCTGTCTCCGAAGTACTATCCTTGGTGCCCTGCAAGCCTATCTGAGATTTGTTTGTGCTCTTTTCCTGAGGTGCTGGAGGAGTAAACCAAGTCCCCACCGAGCAAGTAGAGAAAGGGGTAGTGCCAGTGGCGGCATCCTGAAGCATAGCGGGAAGGGATAAGCGGAGGTTTTCCAGCATGACTGAGGTATTTACACCTTTTTCTAGCCAGGCCAATGGGGACATCCAAGTCTCTGCTGACTCAGAGCCAAGAATCCCACCAGCATCTTCCATTGTTGGGCCTGGAGCTGCCTGGGATTCCATTTCTACTAGATTAGGCGTCAGGCATGGGGGTGGAACATCTTCCACTTTTGAGACAAGTGCTTGATCTTCCAATTCAACCTCCTCGGGAAATGTAGGAAAGCTCATTTCTCTTTCCTCTATAGCTCTGTGTTCTGTAATTTCCTCCCCTGGGCCCACATGGTTGATGGGGAAGTCTGCTGCCAAGGCAGTTGAAGGGGAAAGCCGCAACATGGAGGCTGGCGAGAAGGCATTACTTCCAGAAGGTACCATGTCCTCAGGCACAGCTTCAGTCCTACTGTCCCTCGGGCTTTCCTTGGAACATTGCAGTTGTTGCTCAGAACAGGGATCTGGTGGATATTCCAAGAGATGGGACAGAGAATCCTGAAATGTAGGTTTCTTAGGCGTAGCAGCAACAACTTCTGAAAAGCTGTCTTCCATGCAAGAAGCCACCTCCTTTCTTTCCAGATCTACTGGCCTCAAAGGCTCACTCAGAAAGCTGCTGTTTGTCTCTGCCGTGATATCTGGATGGACCTCAAGTGTAATGTCTTGCTGCTGCTCCATTGGAAAAGGTACAAGGACCATGGTTTTAACCATATAGTCATCCACTGAGTCTACTGTTTTCTCAGAGGTTTTGGGAGTAGAATTGATCTGGGGAGTCAGGTGTAGGGACTGCTCATCTGATTCATGCTGACAAGCTTCGAGCCACTTTGAGGGATGGCTGATGTGTTCTGTAGGGGAGTTTGTCCTCTTGGCAAAATCCAGCAGAGATGAGTTGTTGCTGTCTTCCTGCCAAAGGAAACAAAATTAGTTGATTGAGGCAGTTAATTCACTTTCCAGCATACAATTATGGGTATAAGACACTGTCCAAACTCAAGAAAAGCAAAGAGTTCTCATTACATCTATTTAGTTAATAAATTGGCTAAGCTGGGCGTGGTGGTGCACGCTTGTAATCCCAGTACTTGGGAGGCTGAGACAGGAGGATCACAGGTATGAGGACAGCCTCAACAATTTAGTGAGGCTCTCAGCAACCTAGTGAGACCCTGTTTCCAAATAAGAAATAAAATCAATCTGGGAGTCTAGCTCAGAGGTAGAATGCCTCTGGGTTCAATTCCCAGTACCACAGAAAAATAAATAAATAAAAATAACTTGGCTAATACTTGCTACTTACTACACAGACACAATAATAAAGAAAGAAAAACTAGGAAACCATTTGGGTCCTTCCAAATGAACCAGCCTACAGTATAAACAGACTGAAATATCTCTCTATATCATGAGGCAACATTAGCTTGAAAATGATCTTGTTCATTTTTAATCCTAACTCTAATCCCCTTCTGGGGAACAGACAGGAGGAAGGTCTCTTTTTTAGGAGAACAGGTAGGCTCAAGCTTTATCAGAATCTAGAGTTGGTAGCCGGGGCATGGTGGCACATGCTTGTAATCCCAATACTTGGGAGGCTGAGACAGGAGGATCCCAGGTTTGAAGCCAATCTTGTCAACATAGAGAGGCTCTCAACAACCTAGTGAGACCCTGTTTCCAAAAAGAAAATCAGGCTGAGGGTGTAGCTTGGAGGTAGAATGTCTCTGGGTTCAATCCCCAGAACCAAAAAAAAAAAAAAAAAGAATCTAACGTTGGTACAGACAGATAAGATTAATGAAATAGGGCTAGGATGTAGCTCAGTAGTACAGAGCTTGTTTAGTATGCATAAGGCCCTGCATTAGATCCCCAGCACTGCAAAAAGGAAAGGAAATAAGAAAATCATGGTCAAAAAAGGCAGAGGAAGTCAGGCATGGTGGTACACACTTGTAGTACCAGTACTTGGGAGGCTGAGACAGGAGGATCACAGGTTCAAAGCCAGCCTCAGCTACCTAGTGAGACCTCCACAACTTAGTGAGACCCTGTTTCAAAATAAAGAATAAAAAAAAAAAATAGGGCTGGGGGTGGAGCTTGGAGGTAGAATGCCCCTGGGTTCAATCCCCAGTACCGAGAAAAAAAAAAAGAAACAAAATAAAGAATAAAAAATAGGGCTGGGAAGCCAGGCGTGGTGGCACACGCTTATAATCAGAGTACTTGGGAGGCTGAGACAGGAGGATCGCAAGTTCACGGCCAGCCTCAGCTACTTAGTGAGGCCCTCTGCAACTTAGTGAGACCATTTCAAAATAAAGAATAAAAAAATAGGGCTGGGGGTATAGCTCGGAGGTAAAATGCCCCTGGGTTCCATCCCCAATACTGCAAAAAAAAAAAAAATTAGGGCTGGGGTTGTAGCTCAGAGGTAGAATACCCTTGGATTCAATCACCAGTACCACACACAAAAAAAAAAAGACAGAGGAAGCAAATCTTCATATTTTAAGAGTAACAGTAACTGTTACTGATCAAATTTGACCCTGAAGCTGGGCATGATTGTGCCCGCCTCTAATCCCAGCACTTGGGAGGCTAAGACAGGAGGATCACAGGTTCAAGGACAGCCTCAGCAACCTAGTGAGACCGTTTCAAAATAAAAATAAAACCGGGCATGGTGGTGCACACTTGTAATCCCAGTACTTGGGAGGCTGACACAGGAGGATCCAGGTTCGCGGCCAGCCTCAGCTATTTAGTGAGGCCCTCCGCAACTTAGTTGAGACCCTGTTTCCAAATAAAGAATAAAAAATAGGGCTGGGGGTGTAGCTCGGAGGTAGAATGCCCTGGGCTCAATCCCCAGTACCATAAAAAAATAAATAAATAAAAATAAAAATAGAGCCGGGTGTGGTGGCGCACGCTTGTAATCCCAGTACTTTGGGAGGCGGAGACCGGAGGATCCGGGTTAGCGGCCAGCCTCAGCTCTCTCTCTCTCTCTCTCTGTCTCTCTGTCTCTCTCTCTCTCTCTCTACTTAGTGAGGCCCTCCGCAACTTCGTGAGACCCGGTTTCAAAATAAAGTCTAAAAAAAATAGGGCCGGGGGCGTAGCGTGGAGGTAGAACGCCCCTGCATTCAATCCCCGGTACCGCAAAAAAAAAAAAAAAAAAAAAAAAAAATAGGGCTGGACGTGTAATTTGGAGATAGAATGCCTCTGGGTTCAATCCCTGGTACCACACACACAAAAAAAATTGATCCTGAGCTTTTTAGAAGCCAGAGCAAGAGGGGAAACATAGTAAATCTCATAGTTCTCATTATCAGAAAGAAAAAGGGATAAGATGGGCATGGTGGTGCATGCTTGTAATCTCAGTACTTGGGAGGCTGAGATAGGTTTGCGGCCAGCCTTAGCAAGTAGTGAGACTCTCATCAACCTAGCGAGACCCTGTTTCAAAATAAAAATAAAATAGGGCTGGGGGGTGTAACTCTGAGGTAGAATGCCTCTGGGTTCAATCCCCAGTACCACAAAAAATAAAAAAGAAAGCCGGGCGTGGTGGCGCACGCTTGTAATCTCAGTACTTTGGGAGGCGGAGACCGTAGGATCTGGGTTCGCGGCCAGCCTCAGCTCTCTCGCTCTCTCGCTCTCTCTCTCTCTCTCTCTCTCCTTAGTGAGGCCCTCCGCAACTTAGTGAGACCCGGTTTCAAAATAAAGTATAAAAAATAGGGGCGGGGGCGTAGCACGGAGGTAGAATGCCCCTGCGTTCAATCCCCGGTAACAAAAAAAATAAAAAAGAAAAGAAAGAAAAAGGGATAACAATTTCTTTAGAGAGACAATTGTTCCAAACAGTAAATTCTAAAAAAAATAAATTAAAAAATTCCAGGAATCTTAGAGAGGGGTCAATCTTTCCTTGACAAGTTTGTTTTTGTTTTTTGTGGTACTGGGGATTGAACCCAAGGGCATCTACCTCTGAGCTATACCCCCAACCTTACTTTATTTCTTATTTTGAAACAGGGTCTTGCTAAGTTGCTGAGGGCCTCGTTATGTTGCTGAGGCTGTCCTAGAACCTGTGATCCTACTGTCTCAGCCTCCCAAGTATTGGAATTACAGGCACGGACCACTATACCTGGCCTCCTTGACAAGTTTTTAGAGCAAATAAAAAGTAGTTTGTACATGGCTGCTTCTCTCAAGACCTTTGACAAAAGTACAACTCAGGGCCGGGCGTGGTGGCGCACGCTTGTAATCCCAATACTTTGGGAGGCAGAGACCAGAGGATCCGGGTTCGCGGCCAGCCTCAGCTCTCTCTCTCTCTCTACCTAGTGAGGCCCTCCGCAACTTCGTGAGACCCGGTTTCAAAATAAAGTATAAAAAATAGGGCTGGGGGTGTAGCGTGGAGGTAGAACGCCCCTGTGTTCAATCCCCAGTACCGCAAAAAAAAAAAAAAAGTACAACTCAGTAAGAGCACTTCTGCAAGGGGATAGTTTAAGGTGATCCAAGTATCCAGCCTGCCAGTGTTGTTAGGATTCCAGGAGAGTTTTGGCTATCTGCTGGGGTGGATGAATAATGCCTCACTCTTGAATCAGGCAGACCTGTTCATAAGTGAGCCCATGTAAGAGGAAGACCACTTAATTAGGGTTGTAGTATTTCTCAGTAGTTTGGTAAAGGTAGAACGGGGGTCAGGGGGAGAGATAATAAAAACCAACAGCTAAATAGAGGTTCGGGTTCTCAGTGGATTTCCCTTAACCACCCCAGGGCACCTCTCTGTCGGCCTGAATAGCTGTAAAAATGGATGTCACTGAGGTAGAAGACTTCATTATCATTATTAATTACGTTCCAGCTCTGGTCCTCTGTTCCTCTGAGCTCTCAGCCTGGGCAAATAGCCCAGTCTTGAGGCTGTCCAAGGAGAATCTCACCTGCAGCCCCAGCTTGCACAGTGATGGGGTCAGCGAGGAGCAGAGAGGGGGCCCTTTTCCTGAGTTGGTAAGGGCACCAGGCTGCAGGATAAGTTCTCGGAGAGGAGTTCTCATAGCTGGTTTTCCCTGAGAAAGAAAGGAAAAGAAAGTTGATGTGAGAAAGCCTGGGCTCCGCCAGCCCGCCCTCCCTAACAAGCCCATGAGGCGGGCAGTGCAGGTTCCCAGCCCAGTCCCGCTCAGCAAAGCGAACAAAAAACTCTCCAAACGTTCCCAGCCCCCGGCTCCATTCAGCTCTCCAGGACCCTCGGCACCGCCCCCGGCCCAGCTCTCCCGCTCACCGGTTGGGGGGAAGGAGACAGGCTGAGGTTCAGTTTTTTGACACGCCACATCTTCAAGACCAAAGGCAGCTTTGCCCACCTCCCAGACTAAGTCGAGTTCGCCATGTTCACCCGCCGTCTGCATTTGAACATGCCCCGCGCTTCCCGATTGGCTGCGGAGCTGCAGTGCGTCAGGCTGCGGGTCCAGTCGGGACTCGAGCACAGCGGGAGGGGCGGGGCTGGGTTGGCCACGCCCCCTCGGTCCTCCCCACGGTTGGCAGGTCACCTCCTTAGCGACCCCTCTCGGTGGGAAGGGGTTGTCACGCCTTTAGAAGGTCTCATTCTCGGGTTTCCCTTAGTTAACCTCCCGCCTTAGCCTAGATGGGATGGAGGGATCTAGAAGGGAAAGGTCAGTGCAGCAGTTTTTACTTAGGTTTGGTCAGTCCACGCATAGGTCCCTCGTCCGTGAGGACCTGAGATGTAGCTCTCAACCTGGGCCTGCAGGTAATGCCTCTTCAGAATTTCTGGGCGTTTCTTGGTGCTTTGCTTTTTTTTACTTTTTGTGTTATTGGGAATTGAACCCAGGGGCATTCTGCCTCCGGGCTATACCCCCAGCTCTATTTTATTTATTTATTTATTTTTTTGCGGTACTGGCGATTGAACCCAGGGGCATGCTACTTCCAAGCTCCACCCCTAGCCCTATTTTATATTCTTTATTTTGAAACGGTCTAAGTTGCAGAGGGCCTCATTAAATGCTGAGGCTGGCTGCTAACCTGGATCCTCCTGTCTGAGCCTCCCAAGTACTGGGATTACAAGCGTGTGCCACCACGCCCGGCTCCTGTTTTATTTTTTAATTTGGAAACGGGGTCTCACTAGGTTGCTAAGAGTCTCACTAGGTTGCCGAGGCTGTCCATGAACCTGTGATCCTCAGCCTCCCAAGTACTAGGATTACAGGCATGCAGACACCACACCCAGCTTCTTGGTGCTATTTTTAGGGCCTGCAATAAATTTACTAGAACAATAGCTAACATGTACTTTATTGAACATTTATTATGTCCTGGTGCTGTTCCAAATGCTTTGTGTATATTCCCATTTAATCCTCATAAGATCCTATAAATATCCCTCATTTTATGGAAGGAGGAATTGAGTCAGAGGGAAAATGGTATTTGCCCAGTGTCCCACAGATAGTAAATGGCAGAGTCAAGCATCAATCCCACACTACCAACTACTGCATCCTATTGTCCCCTGAAAGCCCTCTGTATGGGAAATCTGTCCGCTGAAGGTGGGGAGGATTTGTGACAATAGCTGAAGATTTTCTGTTTGTTTTGAGACAAGGCCTTGCTATGTTGCCCAGGCCTCAAGATCCTGGGTTCAAATAGCTCCAACTAGCTGGAACTACAGGCACATCTCACTACGACTAAAAGGTAAGTATCAAGTTAATTGTTGATGAGTGTATACCTTGTATACCTTTGAACTTTTTCTTACACTCTAGAAGTCTTTTTGTGTATGTGGTTCTGAGAATCAAATTCAGACCTTCGAGCCCACAGCCTCCCACATACTAGACAAGCACTCTACCACTAAGCTACACTCCAGCCTTTTTTAAAAATTGGAAATATGAAAGTTTATTTATTTATTTTTTGCGGTACCGGGGGTTGAACCCAGGGTCGTTCTACCTCTGAGCTACACCCCCAGCCCTATTTTTTTTTTATACTTTATTTTGAAACTGGGTCTCATGAGGTTGCGGAGGCTGGCCACAAACCCGGATCCTCCGGTCTCCGCCTCCCAAGTACTGGGATTACAAGCATGCGCCACCACGCCCGGCTTTGAAAGTTTATTTTAAGTTAGGGAAAGATAGAGAACAAAGCAGCTTCCCCCCCCCAAAGGGGGGTCCCAGAAAGAGTTGACCTCCACCTTTTTTTTTTTTTTTTTTTTTTTGCGGTACTGGGGATTGAACCCAGGGGCATTCCAACTCCGAGCTACACCTCCAGCCCTATTTTTTTTTTTATTCTTTATTTTGAAACAGGGTCTCACTAAGTTGCGGAGGGCATCACTAAGCAGCTGAGGCTGGCCGCAAACACGGATCCTCCAGTCTCAGCCTCCCAAGTACTGGGATTATAAGCATGTGCTACCACACCCAGTTCATTTTTATTTCTTGAGATAGGGTCTCACTAAGCTGCCCAGGATGTCCTCAAGCATGTGATCCTCCTGCCTCAGCCTCCTGAGAAGCTGGGATTACAGGCCTGTACCAGAGGGTGCAGCTAAAATCTTACTTTGTTTGTGTGTGTGGTTCTGGGGATTGAACCCAGGGACATTCTACCTCTCAGCTACACCCCCAGCCCTATTTTATTTTTATTTTGAAACAGGGTCTCAGCCGGGCGTGGTGGCGCACGCTTGTAATCCCAGTACTTTGGGAGGCGGAGACCGGAGGATCCGGGTTCGCCACCAGCCTCAGCTCTCGCTCCGTCTCTCTCTCTCTCTCTCCCTGTCTCTCTCTCTCTCTCCTTAGTGAGGCCCTCCGCAACCTCGTGAGACCCGGTTTCAAAATAAAGCATAAAAAATAGGGCCGGG
>PVJS01063422.1:0-10488 GCA_004027185.1 Glis glis | reverse complement strand
CAAGAGCGCGGCCGCCCCCGGCACCACGTAGGAGCCCGCCCGCCCGCCCGCCCGAGGCCTGCGGAGCCGCCGCGCCCCGCGCCCCGCGCCCCTCCGAGCCCCGAGCCCCTCCGCCCGCGCCCCTCCGCACCCCGCGCCTCTGCACCCCGCGCCCCTGCGCCCCTCCGCCCGCGCCCCGCACCCGCGCCCGCGCCCGCGCCCGCACCCGCAGCCCGAGCCCGCGCCCCAGCCCGAGCCGGGAGGAGGCGCCTTCTTCCCCGCGCCGCGCCCCGGCCGTTGTCTGCCTCGGCTCTGGACCAGTTTGGGGAAGTTGCCGCGGCCCCGCGCCGTCCAGATGTGCGACCTCATCGAGCCGCAGCCGCCCGAGAAGATCGGCAAGATGAAGAAGTTGCGGAGAACTTTGTCGGAGAGTTTCGGCCGCATCGGTGAGTGGCGAGCTGTCCCGGCCCCCGCGGTGCGGCGGGCACTCCGGGGCGCGCTGCGGGATGCGGACCCAGGGCCGCTGCCGGGACCTGGGGAGGCTGCTCCGCGAAGGAAAGGCGCCCCGCTCCCCCACGATCTGGGGGTTCATTTGTGGGACGTCTCGAGTCTGCAATTTGGGTTCCTCCTCCCCGCCACTCGCGCTCGGGCTTTGGCGCCCGCAGGGGACCGGGAAGGGGACGCCCGGCCCTCCACGCGCACCGGGCTGTGCGGCCGCCCAGGTCACTGGCTGTTATTTTCCGCGCCAGCTTTGATATTGGGTGTTTGTTTTCTCAATAATTTAGCTTTGGAAATTGGTGAAACGCTGGGTTGTGCCTTGGTATTGTTTAACAGAACCAATCTAAAAGGGAAGTGGGACAGATACCTTGGGACCTTTTGTTCAGTACTTCGGGTCCTAAAAAGGGAGATTTGGGTCTTCAGTCCCGAGGTCTCTAATCTTAATGCTGCTGGAGAGAAATGCGCGCTGTGAAGTTGCCTGGACATTTAGGAATAAGTCTCTCTGGAACTTGTTCCCTTTACTAGCGCTCAGGGGCTATTGTCTTTAAACCAATCAACTAACAAAAACCGTCGGAGGGATGTTTAGGCTACTTAAAAATAAATCCATGTCACCGGCTACAACAGGGTGGCAGCTGTGTCAGGTGGAGTGGGTTTGTATGATTTCGAGTGTTGGCCATAAAACCCCCTTTAACCTGGAGACATAACCTCCAGTTACTGTCATAACTTTCACTGATACAGGTAACTGCTCAGCAAGCGAAACCCACAAGCACCAACACATAACCAACCCATCAGCGTGCCCAAGAAACCCTCTAGCCTTTGTTTTACATGCCATCCATGTTAATTAAGGTGGTAAGGAATCAACCATAAACGTGCTAATTCCTTAAAATAAAGCCCAGGCACACCAATGAGCATTACAGTCATCCTTCCACCCATTCATTGTAAAATAGGCAAACTTCAAGAGAGGGAAAACGTGGGTCACAATTTTGTCATTTTTCTTTTTCTTTCTTTTTTTCCACTTAAAAATTTTATGCGGACATACAAAACCTTCCCTAAGATCACTGTAAAGTTCTGTTGTGAAACCAATATTAAGTCCTGCTTATTTTATGTATATTGGATATTTGCAGTTTTGCGCTTCAGAGTTAGGGATGCCTGTGAGAGTTCCTACATTCAAATGAAGTTTGAAGCCAAGAAGTGCATGAGAGCAGAGGTGTTGAATCCTGTGCATTATTAACAAGGATGTTTCAGCCCCCAACTCAAACCATCACAGAGGCAGGGCCTGGAGTCCATTAGGCCCTGTTCTAAAACACATTAACTGTGTATTTACTAATGCTAATGACTCTGTTGGAGCCCTTCCAGTTTTGTGTTAAATAATTCATTGCAGTTGAGTCTCAGTAAGAAACCAAGGACATTAATATAAAAATTCCTTATGTTTAAATAATTGTAAGGTTTTGATCGACAATCAGTAAAATTTGGATTAACTACAATGCTGGCAAATGGGGTATTATAGTTAATTGGATTTTCTAGCTTATGGAGATTTTAGTGATGTGACAAGTCCAAGTCTTGTTAAAAATGTCTTCTAAGATCTAGTGGATTTTATATCTTCCTTTAGGAAACAGTACAGTGAAGTGAGCATAATTGATTATTCCTTGTATTGAAGGAGGATATGGATCTGAGTAGCAAATCTCAGTGCGGAATACTGGAAGAGGAGATACTTAAGTTTTAAGTGGTTATAGTTGTATGAATACTAAGCCCAGAATGTTCATTAGAAATGACATTCCAGGAAAAAAAGTCTTTATCTGTTTATTATTTGATTTTTTCTTTTTTGCAGTACCAGGGATTGAACACAGGGGCATTCTACCTCCAGGCTACACCCTCGGCCCTATTTTTTGTTCTTTATTTTGAAACAGGGTCTCACTAAGTTGCGGAGGGCCTCACCAAGTAGCTGAGGCTGGCCATGAACCCAGATCCTCTGGTCTCAGCCTCCCAAGTACTGAGATTACAAGTGTGCGCCACCATGCCTGGCTGATTTGTGTGTGTGTGTGTGTGTGTGTGTGTGTGTGTGTGTGTGCAAAATCAAAAGCAGTGAACTTACTCTGATAATTTTTTAGGGTTTGAGGTACTAGAGGCTGTTGAGTTGAGGCGTTACTACTGGTTGATACAGTGAATGGGCTAGAAATGTGGGCTCCATGTCAGACACACTGGGGGTTCCTGCTCTTACCATTCCTAGCGGAGTGACCTCGGGTAGGTCCCTCAACTTTTCTGAGCTTCAGATTTTCATGTACAGCTCAGTTTTGTTATTGGTAATTAGCGAAATAAAGCACATGATATCCTGTATGGTATGTAATAAAGACTCAATGAATGTTCACAATATGTTGTCGTGATTAGGGATTATATTATACTGACATAACTGATCTTATAGGTAGAAAGCAAGGGGGTGGGATAAGTGACCACAGACTTTATAATATAGGCAGCCTGAAGAGAGGATGGGTTTTGGAATTAGACAGGCCTGGGTTTGAACCTTATTTTCCCTGCTTGGTGTATGTCTTGGGCAACCAGCAGTAATTCCCTAAACTCTAGAGTTTTCATCTATAAATATTCATAGGGTTCTTGTGAAGGTTAAATGACATGGAATACCTAAAATATCTGATGCAGTATCTATCACATGGTGAAGGTCAATACTGGAGGGTGTTGTCATACCTCTTGATTTCTCTGTTTATCCCCTAGTGTCCTCTTTCCCTCATGGGTACTTTATAAGGAGATCAAAGTGAGTGATTTATTTCTGTTGGCTAATCCAAAAACTGCAATGTATTAATTTCCGTTAGCCAACATAAGATGGCTTTTGAAATAATTGTACTGACTTTATTTGCTTTTGTAGTATGATTGAAAAGTGTAGCTGGTTATTTGAGGAAATGTACAATACCATTGTTTAGGTGTAAGAAATCACTAATGATTTATCTATAGAAAATGAGGACAGTGTTTAAAAGTATGTGATACCCAGTGTTTATAATTAATGATAATAATTCCTAATTCAAAAAGTAGGAATGCTAATGCTGAGTTTATTCACACATCAGAGATCATGCTGACTTTGTCACCACCCATCCCAAATCCAGCTGATTTGAGGTTATCACATTATAAAAGGTCTAATAAAACACATTGGCTTTCAAGCCACAGTGTTCTAATTTATGACATCTGCCAGGGAGTGACTATAATATAGCCATGGTATTTTATAAGATGAGTGTAATTGAATTTTAAAGTCAACCATCAATTTCAGTAGTGAGTATTTATGGTTTTCTGCTAAATAGTGTCAGTGTGGTCACTTATTTAGGAAGTGTCTCACTAAAAAAAAAAAACAGGCTAACCTCAAGTAGAAATTTAATTATTGCATAGTTTAGATATATTAAAATCAATTTCTCCTTTTCTTTCTTTTCTATTTTTGAATGATAGCTTAGGAGGAGATAGGCTCTGTGTAATATCCATTGTATGATTAAGGTCAAGCTGACATTTCTTCATATTCATTTGAATGCATTTCTTCACACTTACCTAGATTATCTACCAGAGAAAGGAAGTTTATGCTCTGCAGTATTTGAGATGAACCAAGGTCTACCATTTCCTTGAAGGATGTGGTTTGTGAGAGAACTGAATGAAAGAGGCCGGGATTACGCTGAATTTTTGGGTTCATTATCTTGTGCTGTAAGTGTAGAGTCTAGTTGTCATTTGATGAGCCCACTCTGTTAGAAAAAGAAGAAATATAAAGTTAAAGGTTTAGACATGGAATTTAACTATTATACTATATCCTTTCCCAGTGCACTTTCAAAGATTTTAATTTGGGCTGGGGATCTGGTAGAGCCCTTGCCTACCATGTGTGAGGCCCTGGGCTTGATCCCTACCACTACCAAAAGAAAAAAAGAAAGATTTTAATTTGAAAATTACAAATGCAATTTATATCTATGGTTCTTTTATAAGAGAGGAAAAGTTGTGGCTTTCATGTGCCAAAACTTTAATGTATCTCAAAATATAAGATGCTATACTTTTGCCACTGAAATAGAACTCATTAATTCAACAGATTACTGCAGAGCACCTCTTACGTGCTAGGTATAATTCGGGCACACAGATTTAGTGACCAATGTGGCTGGTCCCCATCCTCAAGGGTTTTAAGGGAAGACAAGCCAATGAATGGGCATTGACAATATAAAATGACCAATCATACCATGAAGGTGAGTGAGATTCGCTGTTGGAGAACATAGGAGGAGCATCACTTTCATGTTGGTGAGGCCTCGGGATGCTTTCTAGAGGGAGCAGAGTTTGAACAGAGGACTGAATAGCTGATCATTTTAAATGGTACAATATTATACCCTTTTGTTAATCCAGAGTAATGCGGTATGCTTGTTATTCTGTGGTATCCTTTAAGGCAATTGTGGTTTTACATTTACATAAATAATTAATGACAGTCAGGGAAGGTAATCAATAACAAGATGTTGTGGTATATGTTTAGGTCAGAGTGTATTCATCAGTGACCTGATAAACATCTGGCAAGGACACCTTTAATTGGTCGTTGTTGTCACTATTAAGTGCTCTTCAGCGCAAGGATTCAATATTTAGATGAAACCATGTTAAGTGTCAATCTAGTAGTACAAGATTTCAGTTAAGTAATGGGCTTCTTGGTCGAAAAAAATGTTCTCCTCTGTAGTTTCCAGGACTTGAGAGTTTTGTGCAGCTGAGAGAATCTGGCTTCCCATTCCTTCTTTTTTTTTTGGAGGTACCGGGGATTGAACCCAGAGGCATTCTACCTCCGAGCTACACCCCCAGCCCTATTTTTTATTCTTTATTTTGAAACAGGGTCTCACTAAGTTGTGGAGGTCCTCACTAAGTAGCTGAGGCTGGCCGCGAACCCGAATCCTCCGGTCTCAGCCTCCCAAGTACTGGGATTACAAGCATGCGCCATCACGCCTGGCTCCCATTCCTTCTATCTCAGCAAAGACACCTGCAGTGTCTTCTTTTATTTTTCTCCTCTTGCTACCTCCAGACCCCACCTCTTTATCCAGAGACTGGGGAATTGTTAGGACTTAGGAGATAAGAAGGAAATGATCCAATCTGAATGTTCAAGATGGTCTGGTTTTCTGCTCTCTTCATTTCTCAACTGAAGGTTTTAATTCCATGTTTGCAATTCCCAAAGGGATGGTATTACCTGCAGATCAGCTTTGCTTAAGAAAACACATGACTAAATTTCCAGAACTTTTATCATGTCCAAAGTAGAGAAAATATATTTAAAAGTTTGTGTTCTGAATTATAAGCTTGCTGCTATAGCTTTGCGTCTTGCATGGAAGCCATGCAATACGTGTTCCATTAATCTTTGTTAAAAGAGCTAGATATGAGGCTGTATAATCATTTGCTTATATGTGACTTTGCATTTGAAATCAACAATCTATTCATTTCTTATTCCAAAGAAATTAGTTTTTATTTTAGATGGAGCAACTTGTCTATTTAGAATTCTATCACTAATATTACATCTATCACTAATATCACTAATATCACGTCTGTCACTAATATCACATCAAGGACCCCCCTAGTCAAGTATGTTGGTTAAAGGACACACCTTGGGTTGAAGAAGTAGGGAGTATATACAGTCAGTGTTGTTGACTGGGATCTAAAGACAGAATTCTAGATGAGAGATCAAAGTCTTGTAAAAATGTAGCTTAGCAATCATCTAGGATCTTAATATCTTTCTATTGAAATAGGTTATTTTAGATACAACGTAAGTTACATCAAATATATAATAAAACACGTGCAAGCAATTGAATGCAGGATTAGCCATTTGAGACTGGGAAAAAGGACTGTCTTTTTTTAATTTTCCATTCAGAATAAATTGTTCTCTAATAAAGCAGAGAAATCTTTTATAGATGAGTTTCTTAGGCAAAAGGGAAACACTAAGAACTAAACTTTCAGAAATGGTGTTTATCTTTCTCAGCCTACCTGCATTCTCCCTTAATTTACCACCACAATCACATACCTTTGGTCTACTGGGAAAGATAAATTTATGCTATGAAACAGATAAAATAACCTTTCAAGATTGCTAGAGTATGCATCATAAGCTTTTATATGATAGTTTCAATTTAGGCACATTACTTCTCTCAGAGCTTAATTACTGAAATACTTTTCTTTTCGTTGCTTTTGTCAGAACATAGCTTTCAAAATAAGAGCTACCCAAGTTCTTCTATCCAGGCTCACACTACCTAATAGACCTGTAAACTCCCATGCACACTTTTGTAAATTTGAGACATTTCTGTAACTACTGGTTTCAGATAAATTAGCTATTTTGTACATTTTCCTTATTCTGAAACATTCTAAGTAATTTAGAACTTAAGGAAGTAGATGTTTGCCAACTGTAAGTGATGTTCTTTTTCTCTTTATAGTGATAAAATTCTAGTTTTGAAGCTATGCACATTTAAATTTGAAATATTTGTTACTATAAAATATTTTGAATGTATTGTTTTCTTTGGAAATGCTTTGTTATAAAATGTATCATGTTGAAGTATTTTGAGTTACATCTTACTCTGCAGTGCTTATTTCATATACTTGGCCTTGTGTCACCACATGTAAAGTTCTCCCAGTCTGAAATGTCATTTAGGGCACGATGCAGACTGGATGTTACCCTAATAATTGGTTTGAGAGGTCCATACATGATAGTGTGTGCTCAAAAACCAGGTGTTGGGGGGATTTCTTTAAGATTATTCTGTGCTTTTATACTTTTTAAAATGTTCAGCTAAAGACGGGGTGGAAGAAAGATGAACACACTTTTCCATCTTTGGGAGGATAGTTCCGTTTACATGTTTATAAAAATTTTTCAAGAAATGCAAGCTGTGCAATTCTTTCGCGTTTGCAGTTTTCTTATTTGTATTATCACATTGTTGATCAGGTTGGGGTACAATTTTACTTTCTGAAATGAAAACACCATACTGCTGTTTTTTTTTTTTCTGTTTTCTAGAACTTAGATACTTGGTCTCTTTGGGATGTCTCACAATAACTGTTTCCTTTCCCTTTTTATTTTGTAGCTTTGAAGAAAGATGACACCACCTTTGATGAGGTAGGCTAAATTTCTTTATCTAATGTTAGGTGTATTTAATTACTGCCAGGTGAAGTCTATAGCTGCCAACTTCGCACTTAGAAACAGAAGAAGAAAATTCTGTAAAAACCAAACAAGAGATAACGTTTGTGTAGTAGCATTACATTATTTTCAAGTTTTATAGAGTTATTCAAGTGAGTTTTGTAGCGACGATCGGAAACTTGTCTACTTAAATCAGTAAACAAGCTCATTAAAGACACAGGCAGGCCTCTGTGTTTCGGCCTCCTTGCTGGGGGCGTGCCTGAGAAGCCCAGTGTGATGTGTGTGAGCCTGGAGCTGTTGGTAAGTTGGGCACTGTGGCTTCCTTGCAGACTTCAGCTGAATCAGGGTGTGATTTGGTGTTGAAGGCCACATATTGTCTGTTGTTTTCCCAAAGGGGGAGCTGACTTTTCCTGTTCTAACATCCCTATTCTTTGTGTATCAGATGTCTTTTATCTACTTTGCTACAAAGTAGTAAAAACACCCTGAAGTGAGACAGAGGTTCCTAAGTAATTAACAGTATTCCAAATGTGATTTTTAAAAGTGTAATCTTTCCTGAGTTCTTGTTACTGTTTTCAGAGCTATAGAGTGAAGTGTTTCATTGTAACCATCCAAAGCCACAGACATGGATCTGTGTTGTAAACTGGCAGTATGGATATGTATAGGTGGGTGTTTACATAAGAACAGAGGTGTATCTACACAGCGTGTTTACCCCCAGCCTAAGGAAAGCATAACTAAGTTAGGTTCAGCTGTTTGGTGTGAACACTTGTAGATTCCTTGAAATGCATTACCTGTTCTCCCTCTGCTGCTGTGCTTCAGGGAGGAAAGTGCATCTGTGCTCATGGAATGTCCCCTTTTCCGTTTGGCTGGCCAGTGCAGGGCAGGTCCGCTCAGGGAGAGCCCGGTCCAGGCCTGCGTCACTTGGCCGCCACGGTCTGCTGCTTCATCTACTGCACCTGTTCTTTTTCCTGGGCCTAGCTCTGCAAGCTGTGTCCCTGGAATCCACCGCAACTCCCCCTGCCAGTATTCCTGTGACATCTTCTAAAACTTAATTCTTCTAGACCCGAGGCAATAGAGGAAATTTTCTTCCCCATTCATAGTAGATAATAATGGTGTTTTTCTCCAAACCTGTATTTCTGGAATTTTCACCACACTGTTATTGAGATGTTTGCAGGAGAGTATTTTCTTTCTTCTCAGGAGAAACCATTGTGAGAATGTTGAGCATCTTTTCTCTCTTTATAAAGAAAGGACTTCTTTTTAATTGTGGAGGTAATTTAAGCTTACATGAATAAGAAAAATAAGGAAAAAGGAAAAAAAATCTTCTAAATCCTGTTATTCAGATACAACCACTGGTTGAATATGTTTGCTTCTCTCCCCATGTTTTTAAATCATAGCCCATTTTTTATATCCTGCTTTTCTCCTTTAATCTATACTATAACCCCCTCCCCATTTTTTAACCAAACTCCTCCTGATCATTATTAGGAAGCGAAGACCTCTTGTTTAAACAGCATAGTTAATGACTGTATGTTACTCTGTCATGTGGCTATATGTCCCATTAGCTTAAAAAACAAAGTGTAGACTAGAACCCAGATGAAGATTAATGGTGTATAAGGATAAGGGTGTAACAAGCCTGTAAATACTCCACTAATCTTACAGTATTCTAAAATCTTTGCATACTAGACGGTCTGGATTTTGTAATTTGGAGAAAAATCACCCTTAGCTTTTACACAGCGTCTTCCTTCCTCCATGGCACAAGAGATTGGTTAAAGCATAGAAGACCTAGAACAGTCATTGGGAATCATCTTTCCCTACGCTATCATTTCACAGATGAAGACATTAAGATCCAGAGGGGGCAGGCATGGTGGCACACACCTATAATCCCAGTACTTGGGAGGCTGAGACAGGAGATTAACACATTTGAGACCAGCCTCTGCAACTTAGTGAGACTCTCAGCAACCTAGACCCTGTTGCAAAACAAAAAATAATAATAGGGAAAAAAAGTGGGGAGGGCTGGTGGTATAACTTAGAGGTAGAATGTTCCTGGGTTCAATCCTCAGTACAAAAAAAAAAAAAATTGAAGAAGAAGAATCCAGAGAGGAGGGGCAGGGTAATTTCTAATTTCCAGCTGATAATCAAGGAAAAATCCAGGGCCTGGAGCCTGGGAGATAGTAGCAGTGGAGGCATGCCTGGGGGTAAACCCTCCTGCAACTACCCTCTGATTGAGCAATTGGCATATTTTGTAAAATAGACATAATAATAGCATCTTCGTGGTAGGGTAGTTGAGAGGATTAAATACAGTAATGTATATGAGGCTCCACAATAATGGCTGACATGGCGTCAGTGTCTTGTGGTTGGTATTATCTTCATTGCTGCTATCATCATCATCATCATCATCATCATTTGTCCTCTCGCCATGACACTCACCTTCTCTAGTGGGAAGGGCTGCAAAGAAGATGGAAGGATTCAACTAGACATTAAGAATTAGGGCTATGAGGAGAGTTTAGATATTCCTCTAAAATTCTATATAAAGCTTCATGTGATGATTTGCATATTAAGACTGAAAATATCCAAGCCCCACCATGAAAGGATGAGTGCCTTTGAAAGGTTCAGGGAGGAAGGAGACAGCTCAATGGCAGTACAGGCTTTATTGGGCTAAAACCTGTGGAGGGGGTCTCCAGGAAGGGTTGGTGCCCATGTCTGCTTATAGACTAGAAGTTTATATAGGTTTAAGGGGAGCTTCTATGGGGCAGGGTGGGGGGTGGTAGAAGCAATGATTGCTAGGGGGGGCTGTTCAGGGGAGTTAGTTGGGTTGTTAGAGCTGGTCAAGCAGGACAATGGGAATTTCCCATAAGCAGAGGGTCATGATAAGCAAGGGGCTTGTCAGGCACATCTTAGGCAAGACAATGGAGACA
>PVJS01063421.1:0-10489 GCA_004027185.1 Glis glis | reverse complement strand
TTTTTTTTTGCGGTACCGGGGATTGAACCCAGGGGTGTTCTACCTCTGCGCTACAGCCCTATTTTTTATACTTTATTTTGAAACTGGGTCTCATGAAGTTGCGGAGGGCCTCACTAAGGAGAGAGAGAGAGAGGGAGAGAGAGAGCGCGAGCTGAGGCTGGCCGCGAACCCGGATCCTCCGGTCTCCGCCTCCCAAAGTACTGGGATTACAAGCGTGTGCCACCACGCCCGGCTTATTCTTTATTTTGAAACAGGGTCTCACTAAGTTGTGGAGGGCCTCACTAAGTAGCTGAGACTGACCGTGAACCTTTGATCCTCCTGTCTCAGCCTCCCAAGTACCAGGATTACAAACATGCACCACCACGCCTGGCAAGACCACTTCTTTAAAGAGGAACTGAGGAGGCTTGGAGACAACAAAGAACCTACTTGACCAATAGTAGAAAAACCAGAAGGTGGCACAGTCAAGATTCAAACCAAGTTCTCCAATTCTGCACTCAAGACCATGCCATCATCATGCCAGGGCATATGCCAGCTCAAGAGCCCTAAGCCCCAGCCCAACACACAGAACGTGTCACAGTGCCTCGTGGGGATACAGCAGAGTCAAAACAGGGGTGCAGACAAGAGCAAAGGGCAGCGTGTGGGGAGATGCTGCCCGTGCTAGACAAGCAACACATGCACAATCACACTCGATGTGGTGCGGGAACCAAAGCCACCGTCACAACTCTCTTCTGTGAAGCCTCGATGAATGACGGTCAGACTCTCCCCTGGCAGAGCCAATGGATCGGCTGCCTCAGAGGACACAAGGACATGTAAGACCCGTCCCTTCCATGGAGCTGTTAGCCCTCCAGCCAGAGAGTCGGCAAATACTCTGGCGTAGCGAAGCTAAGCCAGGTGCTGTCATGAACACAAGGGCACAGCAGTGAACTACAGAGAAGTACATTCTGGTTGGGGAAAGCCACCAAGAAGCCAAAAAAAAAAAAGGAAATATTTAAGATGGTAATGGCATAAGTGCTTAGGAGATTGGGGCAGGGAAAATGGCGCGCAGGAGGGACTTGGTTATGTACAGGGTGGCCATCGGAGGGACACTGATAAAGTGACAGCTATACAGACCCCCATGGGAGCGGGGGACTAGGAAGAAGCTGTGCAGATGTCCAGGGTAGGGACTTCTCGGTGGAGAGTCCCTGAGGTGCAGGAGGCCAGGGTGCCGGGAGGGAGTGTAGCGGGGCGAGGTCAGAAGGGTGGGGAGCAGACGGAACCTGGGCTTTTACCCTGAATAAGATGGGGTTTTCACAAAGGGGTAATGGACTGGTTTATGTTTTGAAGGAATCACTCTGGCTCGCTGTTGAGAACAGACTGTATGGAGACCAGGGGACGGGTCAGGAGGCCACAGCAATCATCAGACGAGAGGAGGGAGCTCTGGCCAGGTGACGGGGTAGGGGACAGGGTGACGAGAAGAGGTCAGATGGTGCGTGTGTATTGCAAGTAGGGTGTGAGAAAGAGGGGAGACAAGCAGAACTCGAAGGCTCCGGCCCGAGTGGCGGAAAGGATGGCGCTGTCATCAGAGGAGATGAGGATAGAACACTGGATAGAACGGGCTTCGGGCTGAAGAACCAGAGTTCAGTTTGGTCATATTAAATCTAAGATACTTACTGATGTCCAAATGGAGATGCTAAATTAACAGGTAGAAATGTGAGTCTGGCATTCAAGGAGGAAGTCTGGGCAGGATATGGAGAGAGAGTAGAAGGGAAAAAATATATTTGGGAATTGGCCACAAACATATTACATTTAAAACCATGAGATTGAGCCAGGAGTGGTAGTGCACGCTTGTAATCCCAGTACTTGGGAGGCTGAGACAGGAGGATTGCAGGTTCGAGGCTAGCCTCAGCAACTCAGCAAAACCGTCAGCAACTTAGTGAGATCCTATTTCTTTCTTTTTTTTTTTTGTAGTACTGTGGATTGAACCCAGGGGCATTCTAGCTCCAAGCTACACCCCCAGCCCTATTTCTTATTCTTTATTTTGAAACAGGGTCTCACTAATTTGCGGAGGCCTCACTAAGTAGCTGAGGCTAGCCGTGAACTGGGATCCTCCAGTCTCAGCCTCCCACGTACTGGGATTACAAGCATGTGCCACCACGCCTGGCTGTAAGATCCTATTTCAAGATAAAAAATAAAATAGGGCTGGGGGTGTAGCTCAAATGTAGAACACCCCTGAGTTCAATCTCTAGTACCACAAAACATATACACACACACACCATGAGACTGAATGAAGCCACAAGGAACCGAGTATACATAAGAGCAAAGGGAAGAGACTGAGCCCAGGACCACTCCAAATATGAAAGTTGGAAAAAAGGAGGCGAACCCAGCCAAGTAGACTGAGAAGGAGCAGCCAGGGAGGCAGGGAAAGAATCAAGAGAGAGGCATCCCAGAAGCCACATGGAAAGGTGTCAGCTGTAGGCAGCACTGCTGATGGGGCCAGGGGGAGGGAGACTGAGACCCGACCAGTGGCTTTCATACCTCGGGCCTCATTAGGGCCTTGGCAAGACCAATAGGACAGAAGGGTAAGAACCAAAGCCTGACTGGAGTGGGTTCCAGAGAGAATTATCCAGCTATTAATTTACTGGAATACTGAGGATAGAGGAACATGTTCAGTGAGACCAGGAGGGATGCAACCAGCAGAATCCAGACAGTGAGATGCGTGACAGGACAGATGGTCCACTTCCTTCCACAGATAAAGGGTAAGGAAGAACAAGAGACGGAGGAAGAAGCTATAGATTAAAAAAAGACTTAAGAGACATATCAATCCTGATTCAAACAAAAAATGGAAAAAGAAAAAAGAATCAGTTGAAAACTGGAATACCAACGAGACACTGGAGTAGGGTGAGGCTTTCCCTGTGGCGGTAGTGAAAACATAAAGGTTATTCATTAGTGCATTTTAATTATACAGAACAATGTGGGTTTTTTTTTTTTGGTACTGGGGATTGAACCCAGGGGCATTCTATTTCCAAGCTATACCCCCAGCCCTATTTTTTATTCTTTATTTTGAAACAGGGTCTCACTAAGTAGCTGAGGCTGGCGGCAAACCTGCAATCCTCCTGTCTCAGCCTCCTAAGTACTGGGATTACAAGCATGCACCACCATGCCCAGCTAGAATAATGTGTTTTGTTGTGGCATATTCCTTTTTTTTTTTTTTGGTACTGGGGATTGAACCCAGGAGCATTCGCTACCTGTGAGCCATAGCCCGGCCTATTTTATTTTTTATTTTGAAAAAGGGTCTCTCTAAATTGCTCAGGCTAGCCTCTAACCTGCGACCCTTCTGTCTCAGCCTCCCAAGTATGGGGATTACAGGCATGTGCCACTGCACCCACCTGGCATATTCATTTTTATTTTTTTATTTTTATTTTTATTTTTTTATTTTTATTTTTTTGCGGTACCTGGGATTGAACGCAGGGGCGTTCTACCTCCGCGCTACACCCCCGGCCCTATTTTTTTATACTTTATTTTTGAAACTGGGTCTCACGAAGTTGCGGAGGGCCTCACTAGGTAGAGAGAGAGAGAGAAAGAGAGAGAGAGAAAGAGAGAGAGAGAAAGAGAGAGAGAGAGGAGAGAGGAGAGAGAGATATATAGATCACGCGCGCAAGCATGCGCGCTGAGGTTGGCCGCGAACCCGGATCCTCCGGTCTCCGCCTCCCAAAGTACTGGGATTACAAGCGTGTGCCACCACGCCCAGCGCATATTCATTTTTAAAAAAACTGTTTAGAGCTAATACTGAAATATTTATGAACAAAATGACTGATTCTGGGTTTCGTTTAAAAATTAAACAGGAGTGGGGAAGTGAATGGGGATATAGTGGAAACAAGATCAGCAAGAGCTAAAGCTGGTGACGGGTACACGAGCTTCCATTTTACTCATGTATATGTTTGAATATTCTATAATAAAAAGGTGGAAGGAAAAAACATGGAAGAAAGAACTGGCGATAACAAGAATAAACAACTCTTTTGAGAGATTCTGCCCTAAAGGAACAGAAAATGAGGCGTTATATGGCGGGAGATGTGGGTTCCGGGGAGGTTTTTGTTCTAGAGACGGGCAAGGGTGCCAAGTGTTCCCATGCTGGTGAGGATGACCCAGGAGAGAGGACAGCTGATGATGCAGAGGAGAAAGGGGACAGATGCCAGAGTGACCTCGTGGAGCAGGGGCAGGGGGTGGACACCGTGCCACAGTGGCAGTGCCCATGGCCACCGAAGCAGCAGATAGAGGACCAAGCTACTTTTTTATTTTATTTATTATTTATTTATTTATTTATTTATTTATTTATTTATTTATTGGTACTGGGGATTGAACCCAGAGGCATTCTACCTCCGAGCTACATTCCCAGCCCTATTTTATTCTTTTTTTTGTGTGTGGTACTGGTGATTGAACCCAGGGGCATTCTACCTCCAAGCTACACCCCCAGCCCTATTTTTTATTCTTTATTTTGAAACAGGGTCTCGCTAAGTTGCGGAGGGTCTCACTAAGTAGCTGAGGCTGGCCGCGAACCTGCGATCTTCCTGTCTCAGTCTCCCAAGTACTGGGAATACAAGTGTGTACCACCACGCCTGGCTCCTATTTTATTCTTTACTTTGAAACAGGATCTCACTAAGTGGTGGAGGGCCTCATAAGTTGCTGAGGCTGGCCGTGAACCTGTGATCCTCCTGTCTCAGCCTCCCAAGTACTGGGAATACAAGTGCGCGCCACCACGCCTGGCTGTGGAGCCACTTTTGAATGAGTCCACTCTCTCTGAGAAATAGGAAGCAGGACCACCAACTTGAGGGTGCAGTGTGGACGAGCCAGGAGGAGCATGGGAGAGCAAACGGAACAGAAACGGAGGTGAATGCTGAACCCAAGAAGGGCCCCCCAGGTTAGTGATCCTGCCGTGAATGCAATTCCAGCCACCGTGGTTTGGGGTCTGACTTCAGCCACAGTTTAGACAAGCATGGCCAAAGATAGCCAATGACAAATGGTCACCGGTTGGTGTTGAACGGGGAAAACCCAGTGGTGAAGAGAACTCAGGGAGGAACAGGACTAACAGGAGCACAGGCTCCAAGACAATCACACATGTCCCTGGGGGGAACGGGGGCAGTCCAGCTGCGGTAAAACATTCAAGACCAGGTTAAGGCGAGACGGGCTTCACGAAGACACTGAATGAGACAAGACGGAGCCAGAGAAGTCAATGAGGCCTGACAGGATGAAAGCAAGGGTTGTGTTCACCTGAGCCTTCCTCCCCTTCGGCCCTACCCCTGGCCCGCCACATACCTTGGGGGCCTCCCCCTTGCTGCCAGGGGGCAGCCGCAGGACCCAGAAGTTCCTGTTGCGCAGCAGGTTCTCCAGGTTCTCCAGCCGCCGCTGCAGCAGCCCGTACTCCTGCAGCAGGGTCCCCAGCACGGCCCACTTGCTCTCCATGTGGTTGCCGAACTCCACGGCCGTCTTCTCGCAGTCGGCCAGCTTCTTCTCGGCTGTCCCCGTGCGTCCCTCCAGGTTCAGCAGCTGGCTGGCTTGGGCATCCACCTTCCTCTCCACCGCCTGGATGGCAGCCACCACGGTCCAGAGCGAGATCTCTGCTGTGGGCAACTGGGGCTCCCGCATCATGCGGTCAGGGAAGACGGGGGCCCTATCTGGGAAGGGCGGGAACTGAAAAGACATTGGTCGCCGGGCATCCATGTCCCATTCTTGAGCCTGTGTGCAGAGGGAGAAAGGGACAGCCCAGGATGAGAATATGTGTGAGAACAGGGGACACTTAGTCAAATGACACAGACTGTCTTTCTTCTGCCACATCCCCACCTCAGGCTGTGGGGCTCATTAATGACACCAGCAGCCACCCACCCATCCGCCTCGCCACACTCTTTCCAGCCTGTGGGAGTCAGCCTGGCCACTAGTTCACCAACTCCCACCATGGCAAGTCGAGGCTACAACCCCCACAAAAAATGTCACAGGCCCTTTCTCTGACTAGAGCAGCTGGGTTCTTCAGGGGCTGGACTTAACAACCAACTTCATATTTGCCTCATGTTTTTGTTTCAAGGTGAGAGTGTTCATGTAAATTGTCTAACGCTAATCTTCCCAACAATCTCTCAGCAGGTTGGGGCAAGAATGATTATCTGTGCTTTAACGATGATGAAACTGAGGCGCAGAGAAGCAGCTGGTCATTCCATAGTCCCGCCCTGTACTGCCAACCGGCGCAGATCGAGCTGCTGCAGCTAACGCGAACACTTCCGGTGGGTGCTGCCGCCACCTTTCCTACCAGGCTGTGGCAGAGGGACACCAGAGTGCCCGAGCTAGAGGGCAGACAAGCAGCTGGTTTTTTGTTTTGCTTTTTCCATATACAACTATTTTTCATAAATATTTTACAAAATGAAAATACACTTACTAAAAAAATCACTCATTAGAGGAGGGGACATCCCTCAACCCCTAAGGGCTAAGGGGAAGAGAAACGCTTTGGGCCCCCTCCCTGCTTCCTGGAAAGGGGGTGCCCCGTGGCTTGGGGCTTCCTGCTCATCTTCCTGCACAGGACCCTCACCCTGAGCTGGCTCCAGGGTCTAAGGGGTGAAGCCAGGAGGTGCATGTTGGGAACCGAGCGCTATGGCCAAGAGAGGAGAGTGGAGGGTAGTCACCGTTCATTGGTGATCTGGGAACGGGGACACACTGTGCCAGCACCCAGGACTCGCTGGATGACAACTCAGGCTGGTAACCTATTCTCCTTTCCACCTGGAAAGGGAGCAGGCATCGCTTCCTGTCGCTGAAGAGGCCCTCGGGCTGGGAGGTGAGCTGGACGGGCCAGTCACAAGCAGGTGGCTATCCTCTCAAACTCCGAGGACCAGCGGACCTCCCACAGTGTCCTGAGACTCCCTCCCTACCACAGGGAGAGAAGAGCAAGGCCCTGGAGATGCCCGCCCTGCTGGGTAAGGGGCGGCTGCAGTTCCATGGAAGCCATCCGGTGGGCTCATGGGCTCCACTCTGGCCCGGCCAGGGGGGATGAGGGCGGACAGCAGGGAGTTTGGAAGTCAGGGGCCAGTTTACTTTTCCTGAGTTTGAAGACCTAAAGCTGAAAACCCGTCAAAGAGCACACAGCCACTCCTGGAGTGGCTCCTGTGTGGAGCCAGGCAAGAGCAGCGGGGACCTGTTCTAGTCCAGGCCAGGGCCAGCTCGGGGGCTCCCCTCTGGGGAAGTGACCAGGCCTCTCCCAACCCTCTTCCCCGTGTTTGACGTCCAATGCTGGGCGCTGATTCTCAAACCCATCCGCACCCTGAGGTCTCTCATGGAGCCTAAAGGAATGACCGGTGCCTCCTCTGGCCCCAGGGACTCGGACCTGAGCGCTCTGGGAGGCGGCTTGGGCGTCGTCAGTTGTCTTAAGAGCCGCTTGGGCGAGCCCCATCCGCAGCCAAGTTCACCAGCCCAGGACGACAAAGTCACTCCCCACCGTCCCTTCCCGGGATCACCCCGGTGCGGAGGAAAAGTGGACTGCTCGGTATCCTTGGAGAGAGATGCCATGACAACATTTGCAATCCGGCGGTCGAAGCGGCCACGGTGTGCGCAGGGTGAGCACGGGCGCCCGGGCCCGCAGGCCTCCCGGCGCCCCTGGCGGGCTGCGCGCAGGGGGCGCCCGGCCGGGCTCGGCGCAGGGTCGCGGCGCGGCTCCGGGAAGGGCCGCCCGGGCCCGGGCCCGTCGCGGAACGGGGCGTGCACGGCGGCCGCGCTCGGGGCCTGCGCTCGGGCCTCCCGGGGCCGCCCGGCCCGCTGCACCCGCCCGGCCCGTCGGACGCGGGCACCGCGAGGCCCCAGGCCCGGCCGCCGCCCCGCCCCCACGCAGGCGCGGCCATGGCGCCGGGGGCTGCACCCACCTGCATGGGCGGCATCCCCTCGGCCATTTCCCCGCGCAGCGCCGGCTCCTGGTGGCAGACCTCCTCCGGGGGCAGAGCCTGGGCCCAGCTCCAGCTCCCGCTGTCCAGCCCCAGGCCCTGGATGCCCAGCTGCTGAGGCTGCGGCCGTGTTGACACAAACTGCATCCTGGGAGTGCTGTTCCCCGCTCGGGCCGGCCAGGGAGAAGAAGAACGTTTTCCAGGCGCCTTCCCCCTCGCCGGGGCCGGACAGCTCCATCTACAGCCCGTAGGAGCAAACAGTCCCCTTCGGCGGCGCTCCCCGCCCTCCGCAGCCGGCGCGCCAGCCAATGGCCTCGGAGCTGCCGCCCGCCCGCGGGGGCCCCGCCGCCCCCGAGCCGAGAGGAGAGGAGAGGAGAGGGGCGCCCCGGCCCGGAGGTCGGGTCCGCGGGCCGGCCGCTGGACCGCGGGCCTGGTTTCTGCTAATTCTGCAAATGTATTGGGCATCCCAGGGGGAAATGGTGCCTGATGTTTTTGAAAATTTTACTGAAATATTTGTGGAGCACCTACTATGCGCCAGGGGCTGTTAGGCAGAGGCTGGGCTTTGCAGTTGCATATGCTCGAGCTTGCGCGATTCAACTTCCCTGAGCCACCTATGTACATGAAAAACAAATAAGGCCTAGTCTGTTTTAATGTTGTAAAATTAAATAAGAATACTGCCTGGCACATAGTAGGCACTCAGCAAATGTAGTCCCCAATAAAGTCCTTTTAATTATGGGCAACATCATGTCTACCTTGTCTCCTAAAGGACCTGTCTTTATCTTCAGGACAGAGATCTCCAAGGCTTATCGCCCTGCAGAGAGGCAGACCTGCTGTGCCAGTGAGTTCCACTGCACTTGGTAACAGGAAGAACTTTGTGGGCCCAAGCCAGACGTGCATACAACGCATATTCAGAAGGACAATTAAGTGCTTTCTCTGTTAGGCACACTTTCAGAATACAGAAATGAGTATTTCGTGGACTTGGTAATATCCTCAAGGAGTTTAGGGGCTAGTAAAGGTTATGGTCCTAATAAAGGTTCCTGGCCACCCTACCTCGCCTTATTGTAAATATCATGACCAAAATTTTCAGGGGAACAAGGCAAGTCCAGTCTGGGAAGATCTAGGCAAATTCATTTCTACCAGCAAGCCACACCTCAGAATACACATTCTGATCTACAGGCTGTCAACTATCTTCCCTCTTTCCTAGAGATGGAAAGTGGAGGCCTGGGTTAGTCCCAAGCATTTAAGCTATCTTTTCAGGATAAAACAGTTAAGACTACTTCTCTTCCTAAGTATTTAAGCTATAACCACACACATCCCCTTTATGGTAATGGGGATTGAACCCAGGGGCACTCTATCACTAAGATACATTCCCAGCCCTTATTTTTTGAGACAGGGTCTCACTAAGATGGCAAAGCTGTCCTTGAATTTGCAACCCTCCTGCCTCAGCCTCCTGAATTGCTAGGATTACAAGCATGCGTCGTCAATGTGCTGAGACTACATCCCTTCTTACAGAGCAAGACCTAGCCACAGTGCATCTACTTCACCTCCTCCTTTTCACACGACCATCCACACCTTCACCTTTTGTGGCCAGAGTGGCTGCATGGAGCTAGAGGTCCAGTTCATTGTTACATATGAAGACAGATACTCAACTCAAACAGAATTAATGCACAGGCTTCACTGTACTAGCGTTTTTTTTTGTTTTTTTTTTTTGCGGTACTGGGGATTGAACTCAGTGGCATTCTACATCCAAGCTACACCCCCAGCCCTATTTTTATTCTTCATTTTGAAGCAGGGTCTCACTAGGTTACGGAGGGCCTAAGTAGCTGAGGCTGGCCACGAACCCGGATCCTCTGGTCTCAGCCTCCGAAGTACTGGGATTACAAGTATGCGCCACCATGCTCGGCTCTAGTGTTCTTTTATAACCACCAAGCTTAGCAACGACAGGCCATAAACACTGGCAATGAAGCCAGGTGTGGTGGTGCATGGGAGGCTGAAACCAGAAGATCACGGTTTGCAGCCAGCCTCAGCTACTTAGTGAGGCCCTCCGCAACTTAGCGAGACCCTCTTTCAAAATAAAGAATAAAACATAGGGCTGAGGGTGTAGCTCAGAAGTAGAATGCCCCTGGGTTCAATCCCCAGTACCACAAAAAAACCAACCAACCAACCAAACAAACAAATGAGCCAGGTGTGGTAGTGCATCCCTATATAGAGTAGGACTGGGGGTGTAGCTTGGAGGTAGAATGCCCCCCCCCCCGGTTCAATCCCCAGTACCACCAAAAAAAAGTTAGTTTGTCCCACAAACTATTATTAAGGAAGGATTAAAGAATGGAAGAAAGTTGGGTGTGGTGGCGCACGCTTGTAATCCCAGTACCTGGGAGGCTGAGACAAGAGGCCACAAATTAGGCTGGGCGTGGTGGCGCATGCTTGTAATCCCAGTGCTTGGGAGGCTGAGACTGGAGGATCTGGGTTCGCAGCCAGCCTCAGCTACTTAGTGAGGCCCTCCGCAACTTCGTGAGACCCGGTTTCAAAATAAAGAATAAAAAAATAGGGCCGGGGGTGTAGCTCGGAGGTAGAATGCCCCTGGGTTCAACCCCTGGTACCGC
>PVJS01063420.1:0-10489 GCA_004027185.1 Glis glis | reverse complement strand
ATCCTCCGGTCTCAGCCTCCCAAAGTACTGGGATTACAAGCGTGCGCCACCACGCCCGGCTGTGAGACCCTGTTTCAAAATAAAGATTAAAAAATAGGGCTGGGGGTGTAGCCCGGAGGTAGACTGCCCCTGGGTTCAATCCCCGGTACCGAAAAAAAAAATAGTCTACATGGAAAATACTATGAGCTGTCACCCTCTAATGCCAGCATGGCCTTTAGCTTGCTTGGCTGCAATTGAAGGAAATCTCGACATCAGGGTTTGTACAAAGCGCCCAAATCTGCCAGTGGCAAAGCACCCAGGAAGCAACTGGCTACAAAAGCCATTTGTAAGAGTGCGCCCTCTACTGGAGAGGCAGAGAAATCTCATTGTTACCCGCCTGGTACTGTGGCACTTCAAAGAACACTTTTCTTTTTCTTTTCTTTTCTTTTGGTGGGGGGAGATCCTGGGGTTTGAACCCAGGGGCATTCTACTCCTGAGCTACACCCCAGCACATTGTGTGTGTGTGTGTGTGTGTGTGTGTGTGTGTGTGTGTGTTTTGCTGGGGATTGAACCCAGAGGCATTCTACCTCCAAGCTATACCCACTGTCCTTTTTTTTGTGTGTGTGGTGCTGGGGATTGAACCCAGGGGCATTCTACCTCCGAGCTATGCTCCCAGCCCTATTTTATTTTTATTTTGAAACAGGGTCTTGCTAGGTTGATGAGAGTCTCACTACTTTCTGAGGCTGTCCTCGAACCTGCGATCCTCCTGTCTCAGCCTCCCAAGTTCTGGGATTATGAGCGTACTGGCTTCATTTTTTTCATATTTATACAGAAGAACTAATCTTTGTATTCTGCAGGAATATTTAATATAGTTGACCCTTGATATTTGTGGTTTGCACATTTGGATTCGACCAACCATCAATGAGAAGTATTTGGAAAAACAATGTGTCTATACTGAACATGTACAGACTTTTTCCTTATCAGTATTCCCTACACAATATAGTAAAATTAAGTTGGGTGTGGTGGCACACACATGTAATCCCAGTACTTGGGAGGCTGAGACAGGAGGATTGCAGGTTCATGGTCAGCCTCAGCTACTTAATGAGCCCCTTTGCAACTTAGTGAGACCCTGTTTCAAAATAAAGAATAAAAAACAGGGCTGGGGGTGTAGCTCAGAGGTTGAATACCCCTGGGTTCCATCCCGGGTACCACACACACACACACACACACACACACACACACAAAATAGTAAAACTATTACTTACACAGTAATAGTTTAATACATTGTATTAAGATATACACTGGGATCAATCCCCAGTACCACAAAAAAAAAAAATCCCACAAATGATATCTTAATACAATTGAAACAGTCTCGCTAGGTTGATAAGTATTAAATTGTATTAAATATAAGTAATCTAGAGATGATTTTAAGAATATAGGAGGATGTACATAGATTATATGCAAATGCTCATAGGGCATATGCAAATGCTATGCCTTTTTTTTTGCGCAGTACTGGGGATGGAACCCAGGGGCATTCTACCTCCAAGCTACACCCCCAGCCCTACCTTTTTATTCTTTATTTTGAAACAGGGTCTCACTAAGTTGTGGAGGGCCTCACTAAGTAGCTGAGGCTGGCCGTGATCCCGGGTCCTCTGGGTCTCAGCCTCCCAAGTACTGGGATTACAAGCGTGCAGCCACCACGCCCAGCTCATGCTATGCCATTTTATATGAGCACTTGAGCACCCCTGGAGCTTGTTATCTGTGGGGTGGGAAGGTGTCCTGGAAGCAGTCCTAGTAAGGGCTGACTGTACAGGGCCTAGCATAGAGTGTGAGCAGAAATCCTCAGTGGAATGAGTGAATAAAGTAACAGACATCTATGTGCCTGCTCTATTGAGCAGTGAAGTCCTAGTGAGCAGGAACGTGAAAGTTAGAGAGGATTTGGTACACAGTTCAGAGCCAGGCATGGTGGCACGTACTTGTAATGGCAGTACTTGGGAGGCTGAGACAAGAGGATGGCAGGTTCGAAGACAGCCTCGGCAATTTAGCGAGGATCTCTGCAACTTAGACCCTGTTTCCAAATAAGAAATAAAATCGGAGCTGGGCGTGGTGGTGCACTATTGTAATCTCAGTACTTGGGAGGCTGAGTCTGGAGGATCCAGGTTGGCGGTCAGCCTCAGCTACTTAGGCCCTCCGCAATTTAGCAAGACCCTGTTTCTTTTTTTTTTTTTTTTTCGGTACTGGAGATTGAACCCAGAGGCATTCTATCTCCGAGCTCCACCCCCAGCCCTATTTTTTATTCTTTATTTTTGAATAAAGTGTCTCATGAGGTTGTGGAGGTCCTCACTAAGTAGCGAGGCTGGCCGATCCGGGATCTGCTTGTCTCAGCCTCCCAAGTACTGTGATTACAAACGTGCGCCACCACGCCCAGCTAAGACCCTGTTTCAAAATAAAAGAATATAAATGGGGCTGGGGGTGTAGCTCGGAGGTAAAATGCCCCTGGGTTCAATCCCCAGTACCGCAAAAAAAAAAAAAAAAAAAAAAAGAGAAAGAAAATCGGGCTTGGGATTAACTTGGGAGGTAGAATGCCTCTGGGTTCAATCCTCAGTACCAAAGAAAGAAAGAAAGATAGAAATTATACAGTTCAATATCAAAGTTTTCCCTGATTTGTAGAGAAATTAATAAAAGATAACAATTGTGCATATATGCATGCATGTGTAGAAAAAAAAAACATTCCAAAGTTCCCAACTGTCATTTCTTGGGAAGGAGTTCTGAAATCTTGGCTTTTCTTTTCGATTGTTCCGAAATTATGGTTCAATAACAGAAATTCTACTGTTTATGAAACCCCAAAGTGAAGAGAACACTGGAGAGCAGTCTTGCTCCTCTCTGCAGTATTTATCTAGCCACCTGGTCTGGGAGGGTCACTCCTATAAGCCTTGAGGACTCAACATACTGAGCAAGGCAAACCCGGGGCCTGCACAGTTCCCCGGGGCATGCATCATGTGGTCCTTAATTACACGTGGCGTAGGAATAGCAAAGACAGGCTGACAGGTATATTGCGTAGCTGGAAACTGAGGCCCAGGCGGGCGCAAGGAACAGCCCGGGGACAGAGTCTGCGCGGCCACCGGTCCCTCCTCAGTTTGGTCGGCGGGGTCCACGGCGGGGAGAGCTGGGTGGCGGCACCCAGCAGCACCCTCCCAGCGCCCGGGCGCCCCAGCTGCGACGCCCGGGTGCTGAAAGCGAGGGGCGGCACGTGACCGGGGGCGGGGCCAGCGGACCCGGCAGCTCGGAACGCGCGCGGCGGTGGTTTGGTTTCCGGCCGGAGGCTTTTGCGGAGCGCCCCGCGTCCCTGGGGGGCGGCGGCGGCGGCGGCTGAGGCTGCGGAGGCAGCTGGGGGGTCCGGAAGTCAACATCATGTCGAGTCTGCACAAGAGCCGGTAAGGGTCCACGGGGGTCGGCCCGGCAAGACCCCTCCTGGTCAGGCCACCCCTTCTGCCCCGCAGGGCAGCGCGCGTGCGGCCAGGAGTCGGGAGCCCCCGGCACAAGGTCTCGGGGCGCCCACTTTCTAACCTCATTGCCGTGGGCCGGAGGAGACACGCAGCGGAGTCGCCTCTCCTGCCCCCGTGTCACTCCTCGCTCCCTCCTCCTGGACCCTTTACCCGTGCGTGGTGTCTGGTTCGTCCAGATATCGGTCCCCCCGCCCCCGTCCCTTCCCCTTTTTAACCCTCTGCCCCAGTACCCTCCTTTCTCCAAATGCTCCCCGTGCCCTTTCCTTACTAAAAATACTAGAAAACCTGGATTCTGCAGCCTGTCCTCCCCCAGACTAGATCCTGAAGCACTGGCAAAATTTTGCTCACTCTTCAATTTTCCTCCTGCACTTAGTTTTTAAACCTTTTGTCCTTGCCTGAGGGCAGGCCCAGAGATCTTGTAATGTTTATATTTTTGAGCCCAGAGAGCTGCTAGCAGAATTGTACAGGTCCGTTGTCTGCTGGTCAGATAACTCCTGGTTCCTAGAGTTGGTTGAGTTCAGGTGTTGGCGGTGCTGTGGGCTGGGCCTGGCCAGCAGGAAGTGCCCAGTAAATGCCACCTCACTAAATATTAGAAGGTGTTTAATTTTATGGTGCCCATATGAGAACATCTAGAGAATATCTTTCAAGTCTCTTCACTGGCATCCTGTGTTCCTGGGCTTAAAGAAAGAAATAATCTATAGTTCTCCACTTCCCTAATGCTCCAGGTTGGAGACTGGTGCTGTAAAGGGGCTGTGGGCTGCAGACTGGGCCACTGAACCTCCCCTTTGGGGTTTGGGTGTGCTTCATTTGCCTCCTTTTCCCCACTTCTAGGATCGCAGATTTCCAGGACGTCCTGAAGGAGCCCTCAATTGCATTGGAAAAGCTGCGGGAACTCAGTTTTAGTGGTAAGAGGCAACTCTGCACTTTCAGTCTTTCTCTAGAGTCAGGCGATGGGTAGGGTGGAAGGGAAAGTGCCTAAGGCTACATCCAGCAAGTTCTGGAGGCCGCCTGACGCTTGGGCCTGCTCCAGATTGTGTAGAGCTTCCCTGATCTCAGAGAAGTTTCCCAGAGAAATGGTGGCCACAGTTAGATCTTAGACAGGGAGGCACCAGCTTCCTGAGAGTCACTGAGGAAAACTGAAGACAGGAGCCTTTTCTCATTTCTCAGCTTCTTGTGTTAGGAAAGTTGGTTAGCTGCAGGGTAGTTTCCTGGTTCTCTCGGGCTTGGGATCAAAGCTGACTAAGGGCACAGTGAACTTTGGTTAATGTTAAAACTCCAGCTTTGGAAAACAGACTTTAAGGAGCTAAACCTCAGTCATGTTTGACTTTGCCCTCTCCTGCGTGGCTAATCTTCCAGTACAATCCAGAGATTACCTGTTTTTTGCCTGTCTTTAAAAATACCCCAAGGTAGCCAGGCATGATGGTACATGCCTGTAGGATCACAGGTTCAAGACCAGGCCTCAGCAATTTAGTGAGATCCTATTTCAAAATAAAAAGGCCTGGGGATGTAGCCTGAAGGCAGAATGTCTCTGGGTTCAATCCCTGGTAGCACATATACACACACAAAACCCCAGGGTGTTCATGTAGCTCCTTATCTCTGCCCTGCTTCTGTAACTCTGCCAGCAAGGAGTTGCATCTACGTGGGGATTGGCTCATGTTCACAGTACCAGGGAAGCCATCACAACACTATTGCAGGAGAAGCTAGTCTCTCTGCTCCCGAGGAGACAGTCTGGTGTAGTGGTGAAGAGCTTGGGCCCTAGAGTCAGACCTTTGTTTGAGACCTTGGTTGCTATGTCTTTATAGATAAGCTTCCTTATCTGTAAGACAAGGATGAGATGCTAATCTTCTTTGCTTACTGGGGCTAAAATGAGGATTAAGTAAAATAATGTTTGTGAAGCACAAAGCATATTCCACAGGTACTTATGGAATGCCTTCCATGTGACATGCCCTTTGCTAGGTACTAGGCATAATAGACAAATGTGGTTCTTGTCTTTCTGGGGCTTACACATGTTAAATTAATACATAAATGATTTATCTCTAGTTGTGATGGATGCTATGAAGAAGTCACAGGGCCATTATTATCTGTAAATGGGGAGCCTGACTTGGGCAGAGTTGGTGGTTGGTAATAGCTCCTCGGAGAAGGAAATATCAAGGATGAGAAGAGTTTTCCTCAAAAGAGCATTCCAGACAGAGGGAGCGCTGGGCTGGGGGCTGCGACCATGGACAGAAATTACAGAATTAGCATCAAGCCTAGAAATCTCTTTGATGGAAATTGATTCTTGAACAAGTGCTCCTTGGCCACTCCACTCCCTGCCAACTGGCTCCAAGGTGGAGGGCTGGGGATTCTGGGACTCTGGCCTGGGGTGACCTTTGCCTGCTGTGTCCACAGGCATCCCCTGTGAGGGCGGACTGCGGTGCCTCTGCTGGAAGGTGGGTGTGCCTGGGGTGGGGCTTCTGCTCTGCTCAGAGTCCCTGGGTTCCTGCATGCCCCCCCCTCCTCCTATTCTATACCTTTCCTTGCTTGTCTGGGGAAGCTTTTCTGGGAAGTCCTGGGTTTTCTGTCCTTTTGACATCCCCTCCAGGATCCCCTGGGGGATGGGACACTTTGCAATGCCAGTAAAGGCCCGGACTTCCTGGTGCATGCAGTGCTGTAGAAATGGTGTTTACTGGGACAAAATAAAGAGGCTGTGTTTTGCCCAGGTGGTGGTGGAAGCCTGATGTCCTGGTTGCCAGCCTTTGCGAGCACCATGTTTTATTAGCGTTTGGAAGCATCTGTGTGAGGAAAGGGTTGCTTTGGGATAGAGGAGGCGGGCGGCAGTGGGGAGGAAAGGTGCTCCTGCGCTTCAGCTCTCTTGTCTGCTCTGGGCTTTATGAAGCCCCCTTTTTTTTTGTGCTGGGGATGGAACCCAGGGCCTTGTGTATGATAGGCAAGCGCTCTACCAGTGAGCTGCACCCCAGCCCGTTCTTGAAGGCTTTCTTGAGGCCCATCCACCTGTACCTGCTGTCCGGGCTTGGAGCAGGGAGTCACTAGAGCTGTGCCCCTCTCCTTTGTGCAGATCCTGTTGAACTACCTCCCCTTGGAGAGAGCCTCATGGACTTCCATCCTGGCCAAGCAGAGGTGAGACTGTGAAAGGTTGATGAGGGAAGGGCCTTTGACCAGACAGAACTGGGGTGCTGAGCCCATCCTGCCTGCTGCTGCTCTGGCCTGGGCTCCCTGGGCAAGACCGTAGGGAATCACCCCTCTCGCCTGTTCTTTCCTGCAGGGAGCTATATTCTCAGTTCCTGAGGGAAATGATTATCCAGCCTGGCATTGCCAAAGCCAACATGGGTGTGTCCAGAGAGGATGTGACCTTTGAGGACCATGTGAGTAGGGGTTGGCAGCAGGGGCTGAGGGTACAGATGGGAAGGGGAGAGGCAAGGTTTCCCTTGCTGGAGGATGGGTGCAGCCTGGCACGGCCCCTCTGGCTTTGCCAGTACCTCCTTTCTGTACTGGGTGCCCAGCCCCTGAAGACTATTGTCTCTCCCTGCTTCTTCCCAGGCACAGCCTCCCTGAAGGTGCCCTGGGCCTAGGCAGTAATATAAACGCTAGCCAGTGTCCTGAGCCCTGGGCCAGGTGCTCCAAGGGCACTCTCTCTGTCAGCCCTCCTTCACCGTTCCTGTTCCTTGAGGAAGTACTGTGATCCTATAGTTGAAGAGTCAGCAGGGCAGGAGTGAGGATGAGCTGCCTGTCTATGTCCTGGAGGAAGCCCTGTTCTCTCCTCCGGGGATGCTTCACAGCAGCAGGAAGTGGAGATGGGCTGGGCTTGGGCCCATCCTCCATGGATAGGAGTTGATGACTGAAAGCGTTGATGAATGAAATTTAAAGAGGCCTAACACGCCGGGCGTGGTGGCGCATGCTTGTAATCCCAGTACCTGGGAGGCTGAGACCGGAGGATCTGGGTTCACAGCCAGCCTCAGCTACTTAGTGAGACACTCCGCAACTTAGTGAGACCCTGTTTCAAAATGAAGAATAAAAAAATTAGGGCTGGGGGTGTAGCTCAGAGGTAGAAAGCCCCTGGGTTCAATCCCCAGTACCACAAATAAATAAATAAATAAATAATGAGGCCTAACGATACAACATTCATTCAACAAGCTTGCTTTTTTTTTTGTGTATGTGTGTGTGTGTTACTAGGGATTGAACCCAGGTGTGTTTTACCTCTGAGCTACACCCCCAGCCCTGTTTTTATTCTTTATTTTGAAATGGTCTCACTAAGTTGTACAGAGCCTCACTAAGTTACTTAGGCTGCCACGAACCTGCGATGCTCCTGTCTCAGCCTCCCAAGTACTGGGATTACAAGCATGTGCTACCATGCTCGGCTCCTATTTATTTTTTATTTTGAAACAGGGTCCCACTTAATTGCAGAGGGCCTCACTAAGTTGCTGAGGCTGGCCTTGAACGTGTGATCCTCCTGTCTCAGCCTCCCAAGTTCTGGGATTACAGGCATGGGCCACCATGCTCAGCTTCAACAAGCTTTTAGTGAGCACCTGCTGTATGTAAAGTTCTGGAGCTAGGGTAGTCGACAGAGAACAATCTCCACCAAGCAGATGTGCTTGGAGCAGACCATAAGGCCCGCAGCCAGCTATGCAGTTTGAACATGATCTGGGGAGCACTGGGAGGCCTGCGCTGTCTCCTCTGAGTGGCCCGGAGGCTGTCTCCAGCGTACAGCTGGGTCCATGATGGATTGTCTGTGGGAGGCCACTGCGCAGACCTCGAAGCTGGGATCTCCCCCAGGGCCCTGGCCAGCCCTTGCACAGAGCAGCCACTTTTCTCCCCACAGCCCCTCAACCCCAACCCCGACAGCCGGTGGAACACATACTTCAAGGACAATGAGGTGCTGCTGCAGATCGACAAAGATGTCCGGTAAGAGCCCCGCAGGCTGGCAGCTGGCCCGGCGGCCTTCTGAGGGAGTTCTCCAGCTCTGTGCTTTCCTTGTTTTGTTTTGTTTTTTTTAAATTTTTTTTCCTGGTGGTACTGGGGATGGAACCCAGGGCCTCACACATGCTAGGAAAGCACTCAACCACTGAATTACACCCCCAGCCCTTTTTTTTTTCTTTTCGGTACTGGGGATTGAGCCCAGGGGCATTCTACCTCTGAGCATATCCCTACTCCTTTTTATTTTTTATTATGAAACAGGGTCTTGCTAAGTTGCTGAGGCTGGCCTCGAACCTGCGATCCTCCCACCTCAGTCTCCCAAATCACTGGGATTACAGGCATGTACCATGATGCCTGGCCTGTGCTACTATAAAAAAAAATTATGAACTACACTGGGCATGGTAGCGCATACCTTAATCCCAGTACTTGGGAGGCTGAGACAGGAGGTGTTTGAAGCCAGCCTCAGCAACTTAGCAAGACCCTGTTTCAAAAAAAAGAAGCTGGGCACCTTCGTAATCCCAGTACTTGGGAGGCTGAGACAGGAGGATCACAGGTTTGAGGACAGCCTCAGCAAGTAGTGAGACTCATCAACCTAGAAAGACCCTGTTTCTTTTTTTTTTTTTTGCAGTACCAGGGATTGAACCAGGGGCATTCTACCTCCGAGCTACACCCCCAGCCCTATTTTTTTTATTTTGAAACCAGGTCTCACTAAGTTGCGGAGAGCCTCTCTAAGAAGCTGAGGCTGGCCGTGAACCCGGATCCTCTGGTCTCAGCCTCCCAGGTACTGGGATTACAAGCGTGTGCCACCACGCCCGGCTAAAGACCCTGTTTCAAAATAAAAATAAAATAGGGCTGGGGGTGTAGCTCAGAGGTAGAACGCCTCTGGGTTCAATCCCAGTACCATACACACAAGAAAATCCCAGTACTTGGGAGGCTGAAATAGGATCGCAGGTTCGAGACCAGCCTCAGCAACTTAGTGAGGCCCTCAGAAACTTAGCGAGATCCTGTTTCAAAATAAAAAATAAAATAGGGGTGGGAGTGTAGTTCAGATGTAGAATGACCCTGGGTTTAATCTGCAATAACCCCCACACATAGAACAAAACAAAACAAAGAAACATCAGCTCCCCTTTAAAGAGGGTCTGGGAGCTCATGCCATTCCTTTCAGAGCAGCTGCCCGAGTCCTCCTCTGGCACTCTGCCTAGCATTTCCAAGGGCAGCTCCTGGGTCCCCACGTCTGTCTGCTCCCACACGGGCCACTTGCCTTCGTCCAGTTGCTTCTTGAGGAATTGTGAGGGCCGGGGTGAGTCAGGGTGAGGAGTGAACAGACCGAAGGGGTCTTCCATTTATGTGTGGAGACAGATATCCCACCCGTCCTCACAGAGATAACTGCAGGCAGTAGAAATGCCGTGGAGGAAGAAAAAACTGCTGTGGGAGAATTAGAAGAACCCTCTTTTAGAGAAGGTGACTCAGCACGAGACTGGAAGGAAGAGGGGGTGGGGAGACAACTGGTGGAAGAGCCTTCTAGACTGAGGGAACAGCTTGTGAGTGGCCTGCGGCTTGGGAAGAGGAGCTGCGGGAGGAAGGTCCTCGCCCTCACCCCTGGGTGCTGCTCCCCTGCACAGGGTGCTCGCCAGGCTCTCTGGTCTTCTTTGTGCAGGCTGGTGTTGGCGCAGCACCCGCCCGCAAGGTGCCCCCTTGGCCAGGGTTGAGCTGCACCTCGCGGTTCTGGGAGGCTGAGGCTCAGGTCTGCTCATACTATGGTGATTGCAGCGCGTGGTCCCATTCTCTAGAGGGCAGGTCTCCAGTGTGCTGCGCAGCTGCTGCGAAGCCTGATCACCTTCTAGAGACTTCGCCAACCTGCCTTTCATCTCACTCTGACATAGTTAATGCTCCTACACATGTTTTTTAATTTGTTTTTTTTCAGTACCAGGGATTGAACCCAGAGGCATTCTACCTCAAGGCTACACCCCCAGCCCTATTTTTTATTCTTTCTTTTTCTTTTTTTTTTTTTGCGGTACCGGGGATTAAACCCAGGGGCATTCTACCTCCAAGCTACACCCCCAGCCCTATTTTTTATCCTTTTTTTTTTTTTT
>PVJS01063419.1:0-10489 GCA_004027185.1 Glis glis | reverse complement strand
CTACACCCCCGGCCCTATTTTTTATACTTTATTTTGAAACCGGGTCTCACAAAGTTGCGGAGGGCCTCACTAAGTAGAGAGAGAGAGACAGGGAGAGAGAGAGAGCTGAGGCTGGCCGCGAACCCGGATCCTCCGGTCTCTGCCTCCCAAAGTACTGGGATTACAAGGTGCGCCATCACGCCCGGCGCTTAATCCTCTTCTTTATTGTCATTCCATGGCCAAGAAAAGCAGTGGCCCAGAATCACACAATTAGGAGATACTGGAACACAGTCCCCTCTGACTTAAAGCCCAAGTTCTTTCTTTCTACCTCCACAGCAGCTAGAAGCAGTTCAGGCTTTATAACAAGCCTGACACTGATCTTAGAGAGAACTAGGCTCAATCTCAGGCGACAGCACCTCCATCCCGGAGGAGCACATATTACTTAACTGCTTTGCATCTTGGTCTCCTCACTGTAAAAAGATAGGAACATGGCTGTATAAGATCGATGTGTACTTGGGAGAAATAAATAAGAGAGTGTGTTTCAGTGCTCAGTCCTGTGCATTCCACAAATGTTAGCTATCTTTATTATTGTTAATGTACTGTGGTTACTCAATAAATACATGTTGAAGGAAGGCAGAAAACACCATTCCTTTTAATATTAAACAGACTCCCTGTATATTAGTATCTTGTGTGAAGGATTGTAAGAGCTAGAAAAAGAGGATGGAGAGTTGCATTGAACCTTATGTTGCCATTTGACCCAGCAGATCATTTCCTGGCTTCTACTAGACTCAATAAATATTTGATGAATAAATGATGGATGGATGAAGGAATGAGCGTGCTATGTCAACAGTAGCACCAGCATGATTCAGAGAGATAGGGCAGCCCAGATCAGCCCAAGGGATATTATGTGCACACATCCCATCAAAGGTGGGTCTAGCAAAGTCATTTTGTATTCATTATCCTAAGACCTAAAATCCAAGGTTACTATACTTTCCACTGTTACTAATTATATGGATAAATAGGCACGTGGATGAGGAAAAGCTCCTTGTTTTGCCATCTGTCTGTCTGCAAAGCCTCGCGTTGCTGTGTTAGTCTCATCTTTGTGTCTAATTGCTGGGGCCAGTTCTGCTCAGGGTTTCTGATGACTGGCAGGACATATGCTTCTACCATGTTTCCCATGGAACCAGGTTCTCTGCATGACCCACAGTTGCCACTAGCACACCAGGCTAGTGGGTTTCACATGGTCCAAGAATTTGAATTTGGCACTGAGACGGAGATTTGCTAAGAGGCCTGGCTCAGTGAGAGGAAAGAATTGTGTGCACCCAAAATGTTAGTGGATATTTTCTTTCCTGACAAAGACCCAGAAAAGGAAAGGGGCTTTTCCAAAGTAAAACTGTGTGATAGAGAAAGAGCCATCTCTGGCCCTTGCAATACAGGATTGCTCTTTCCTCTTTCAGCAACCCTCAAAACCTCTCCTCTGGTCATTGTCTTTGAGATATCAGGAAAAGACTCTAATAATAAAATCTATAGCACTTATTGACGGCTTACCATATGCCAGGGCTATTCTAAGCACTTCTCATGAAATAACTTATTTAACCCCCACATCACCCCTGTGAACTAAGACTTGCTATTGGACCCATTTTTCAGGTGAGGAAATGGAAGCACAGAGAGGTTAAGTCACTTGGCCAAAGCCAGATCACTAGTAAATGCTGGATCCAGGATTTGGGCCAGAGTCTGCTCAAGTGACCGTGCTCCTACTCCATGCTGTGGTGTTTCTCATTTAAGCCAATGTATTTGTGGAAATCCATTCATTAAATAAATAATCAAAAGGAAATTTAGAAGTCTTTCTGAAGAACATATAAAAAAGGCGATGGGCACCATATATATGAATGACATGGATTAATCTGAAGGACATTATGTTAGCAAAATAAGCCAGGCATGCAAAAGCAAATACCACATCATCTCACTTATATGTAGAACCTAAAAAAGTCAACCTCATAGAAGCAGAAGGTAGAATGGTGGTTACCAGGAGCTGTGGTAGGGTGAGGGAATTTGGGAAAATGTCGGTGGTCAAAGGAATCAAAATTTCAGTTAGACAGAAGGAAGGTTCAAAATATATCTCGTACAATATGGTGACTATGGTTAATAATGATGTGTTTTATACTTGAAAATCTCTAAGAAAGTAGAGCTGAAGTGTTTTCACTGTAAAAATGATACGTATGGGAGGTAATGCATATGTTTAGCTTGATATAGCTACTCCCCAATGTATACATGCTTGAAAACATCATGTTTTACACAATAACTATGTGATTTTTTCCAATTTAAAATAAATTTTAAAAATTAGAAAAGGAAATGTTTTGGAATTAGATAGTGATGATCACTGCATGACCTTTTGAATGTACTAAGCACCACTGAATTGTACACTTTAAAAGGGTGGATTTCATGACCGGTATGTGCATGTATACTTCTACCACCCTGAAACCCATCAAATTGTATGATTAAAATGCACCAATTAAAAAAATACAAATGATGAGCAGGGCATGGTGGCACACGCCTGTAATCCCAGTGCTTCAGAGGCTGAGACAGGAGGATTGCAGGTTTAAGGCCAGTCTCAGGAACTTAGCTGAGACTCTGTTTCAAAATAAAAAAAATAAAATAGGGCTGGGGGTATAGCTTGGAGGTAGAATGCCTCTGGGTTCAATTCCAAGTACCCCCCCCCCATACACAAGATAATGGAATTATGAATTTTTTTTTTTTAAAGGGAGGGTTGGCCCACCCACCTGTATGTCTTCCATGCTGCTGTGCCCCCTGGTGGAAGAGGCCGGGCAGGTGTCCAGTGAGGACTGCCATGGTGCAGGTGGAGAACATGGGGCAGGGGATTGCAATGCTATCATGAGAAAGAAAAGTGCCAAAGCAGAATAAGCATGCTGCTGCTGCTGGGGATGGGGATGGTATCAGCAGTTTGGCTTTCCTGAGCCCTCACTGTGTGACAGGTGCAGTTCTCAGTGCTTTCCCTGTTTTAACTCATTTGTACCTCTTTCATGGATGAATAATCTGAGGTTCAAAGAAGTTATGTCACTCACCCAAAGGCACACATCTAGTATGCTAGTGGAAGAGCTGGGATTTGGAGCCACATATGTAGTTCCAGTGCCTAGATCTTAACACTGCATTCTGACCACTGTGCAGTGCCATTAGTCTGACACAAACAACAGTTATTTCATTTATGTGTTAGCTTTTGCCTTGCTGCATTGTTATTATGGTATGGTCCTCTGTTCAATGTCACATCCATCCTGCCTTTCAAGTCTCACACCTCTGAGAGATTAGTAGGGATCAGCATTGTCACCCACATATTATAGATAAGGAAACTGGGGCTCAGTGGCCCAAATAGAATGAGTCACTAACCCATGAGGACCAGACTGGTCCTACAAAGTGGTACACTACAAACCCTTCTTAATTGTGCTCCTACATTTTGATCAAGATGGAAAATTTAAATTTCTACCCCATGGTACTACCGTGTTGGACTGTCTGTGGCACAGAACTTAGAGCGGAGCCCATTGATCAACGAATGCAGAATACTGTTGAACTTTCTGTGAGCAAGGGGGGAAAGGGAGGCCAAGGGTCATGTGTCAGCAGAAGAGGAGGACATGGGTGTTAGAGCTTTGCCTCAGAATATCCACAAGGGCATCATTAGGAGAGTCTCAAGAAATCCTGGAGACTATGTGAAAGGGAAGGTTAATGAACAAGGAGACCCTGATATAGACTGTCCTAGTATTGGGCATAATTATTGCTGATTTGTCTTATTTTGAGTCTTTAAATCCATTAAAACGTTCCCCACAAATTGTAACATCTGAAAGTACATTACCAACAAAAAGATGGGACATTACACCAACACTGTGAGGCCTCCCAGGTGCGGGCATCTCCATAGCTCAGAGAAAGAAACCCTGGCCAGGACACTAATGGCTTTGGATAAAATGCAAAACCACCAGTCGAGAAGCCAGGGTCAGGTCACAAGTGAAGAACACTTATTTTCAAGCCCCTTTCTTGTTTGCTTGTATTCACCAAAGCTCTTGACTCAGACTACTTTTCCTTATTAGGGCAGCTAACAAGTCACCAAGCATGTACTTATTTTTTTTTTTATTGCGGTGCCGGGGATTGAACCCAGGGGCATTCTACCTCCATGCTACACCCCTGGCCCTATTTTTTTTTACTTTATTTTGAAACCGGGTCTCACGATGTTGTGGAGGGCCTCACTAAGTAAAGAGAGAGAGAGAGACAGGGAGAGAGAGAGAGAGAGAGCTGAGGCTGACCGCGAACCAGGATCCTCCAGTCTCCGCCTCCCAAAGTAATGGGATTACAAGCGTGCGCCACCACGCCCGGTCACCAAGCATGTACTTAGATGCATGATATCACATTATACTCTAGAGAGTCCTGTGAGGTAGAGTAGCTGACATAAATGGTTCCGTTTTTTGGTGCATAGAGACTAAAATTCAGGTAACTTAATGGACTTGCCCATGGACTTTTGGCAAATAAGTAATTTCTTTGGACCTGAAGTCTCCTCTTTAGATCAGAAGTCCTCAAAAATGACGTGTAATTGTGAAGTGTTCCCAAATCAGCACTTCAGATGATCAAGTTATCTTAGACATCCCCCCCCAGCATGATAGCACCCCACCCCTGAGACCTCACTCAGAGTCCAACTTTGAATTGCATGTGGTTCTGCTTCTCCGTCTTCCCTTTGGGCTGATCTCTGAGGGCGTCTATTCCTCCACACATTCCATCTTAGACATAGTGGACCTGGGCAGTAAAGATGTGTGGAAATAGGTTGAATTGTTTCTTCTTGGAGAAAGGTGTGGGTAAGCATCTTACTGGATACAGAGTAGATGCAGGAACCTCTGGGTCTTCCTGAGATCCACCTGAACCGGCTGGACCTTTTCCTGGAGAACAGGTAGGATAGTTTTAAGGCCTTGAAGATCTGGATTTGATCCTGGCTCTATGCCTTACTAGCTACGTGATCTTGACAAGGCTACTTTGCCTCTCTGGACCTAAGTGTCCTCATCTGCAGAAAGGTGTATAAAGCCTACTTTCAGGCTTATTAAGAGGATTGAATGAGACCATCCTTATGTAGTGGTCACTGATGTATATGGAATGGTTATGTATATTGGTTACTGATGATCATAGCTTCTTCCCTAGCTGCCTTTCCTGGGAATTCTTTTGTCTAAGCAGTGGTTCTCAAAGTATGGCCCCGGGACTAGGCAGGAATAAACTTACCTGATTCTGAGGCCACCACCCCAGACCTACTGCATCAGTGACTCTGGGTGGCATCCAGCCATCTGCCCCTTAACAAGTCATGCAGGCAGTTCTGATACACACTCCAATTTGAGAACCACTGCTGTACAGTGACCTCCCTTTAGGGTTTTGCTTTGTTTCCAGATGTTGAGCAAGGGAGAACATTGTGCGTTAGGTTCCTAGCCCTGCCCCAGAACATCCCATGCTGTTCGGTGCTAGCATCAGCTGCCATATGTTCCTGGGTATTCTGCAGAATCCCTTGCACCATGACAGGCCATTATAATTGTTTTGTCCTGTTTATATTTATCCCTTTAAAATTGCCAACAAATGTTGAAATGCTTCATGGAGCTGGCCCAGGACCCCGGTTTTGGAAAAACCTCCCTGTCTTTCTAATCCATGTTCCTGTTTGCTTCCTTGGGATATCTGTGACCATCCATGCAGTCTCCTCTCCAGATGGTTGGTGCGTGGGCTTAATTTCCCCTCATCAGTGACAACATGGTGGCGACATTGTATCTCCAGGCTCGACGTCATGACCTGTGTGCCCTTTTACTGTCAGAGATGACAGGGGGCTCAGGAAAGCAGGTGGCAAGAGCTCAGGACAATCTATTAGAGTTAGCGATTTCTGCAAAACCATTTGCTCCAGCCAAGAAATTCCCTGCAAATAACTCTCTGTCTCAACAAGCCGGGGTCTGTTATCCACTAATTATTTTTGGATTAGGGAGGGCTAACAGGACTTGGCCTTGGAAGGTCAGAATAATTTGAGTAGATAACTAGGTTGCTACATTCCCTGGGGAAAAATAGGATCTCTGAGACCAAGGTTTCAGCAACTTTGATTGAAATGAAGCTGTGTACTTGTTTTTCTCTGATAAATGTTGATAAAGGACTACATTTATATGATTTTCCAAATGTCAACTATTATGTCTTGCAGTGGAGCCACTTGGAGGATGATTCTCCTGTGACATCAGCCTCCAAGTTCAACAGTGAAAGAAGCAGATCGTGAGCAGTAGAGAGGAGGAAAGAGGACTAATAGTTAGGAGGTTATTTTGGTCATGAAGACAAGTGATAATGGGACTGCCGATTAAGGCAGAGAAGTGAGCTTATCAAGTGGAGTCCAGTGAGCCAGGATTTTATATCTGCTCCTTGCCCTCCCCCTTCCTCTGAGCTGTGAGATCCTGGGCAAATTACTTAAGTTTTTTGAGACCCCTATTTCTAAAATGAAGGACAGTAGATAGCCATCCCCAAAGCATCATGGAGATGAGGTGAGAACAATTTCAAGATGACCTATGTACCAGTGCCTGGTACACAGTAAAGACTCATCAAATGTTACAGCTAATTATTTTTACTGAAGTAGCAGGAGTGAGCTAATGTGGTTGCAGTAAAGAGTAAATTCTAGGACTATGCTCAGGTTTTTCTCTTAAAGCAGTGGTTAATGAAACACACGAGCACGCATGCGCACACACACACACACACACACACACACACACTAACACACTCACTCACGCCCTTCTTTTTGATGATGACATCAGGTAAGCGAGGTGGGAGAATATGCCACCGTCATCTCTGTCTTTTCTCTGGGTCATTATGAAACACAGCATTTAGCCTCGAGCCAAATTCCAATCTTGCTTATTTTCATTCGATTTTGCTATATTTTCACAGGACATCACAGTCCCATTAAAAATGTTTTTCTTTTTTTCTGCCTTCTCTTGTGGCTCACACATATTGAGTCACTATCATATAGTTATGGTTTATGATGAACATTTCCAATTCAGAACAGAAGTGCTCAATTCATTTAATCGGATGGGAGATTTAAATTGTGAGGTAGATTAGCAATGAGACAACTTGCCTGGAGAAGTCCCGGCACGGTAATCAGCCCTGGCACGGGGCACCTTCAGAAAGGCTTCGTAGAAACAGCGCCTGCCTGCATAGGCAGCATGCTGATGCATTTGAAGAGGACTTCTCTCTTCTGTGGAGTGCCTCTCTCTCTAATCCTGTCAGTGCTGAGAGACCAGTCAGGGTCAGCTGAGGAGTATAGAACTTTTGACTTATATACAAAATAGCCTGAAAATGAAGGGATAGTAGATATTTTTCTAAACAGGACTAAATGGCCTTTCTTTTTTCCTCCTTATTAAGGTCAAGAGCCAGACAGACTTAAGACAGAATTCTGGCTTTACCACTTTTGAGACAAGTTTAATTTGGGGCACGTTTCTCAACCTCTTTCTTAGCCTTAGCTCAGAATTTGAACCATATATGCATGCCATCTATTTGCAGAGTGTTCCCTGAGAGATGTCAAAGGACAAAGGAGCAAAGCATTGAGGGCTTTGTCAGCCCTGAGGGAAGTGCGCTGGCCCAGCATGGGCACACGCCCCAGATGCCCTAGGCAGTTCTGTTTTCAGTATCCTATTTCAGGAGTCCACGGGTACATTTGTATCTTTGGTATGTGTCGATCAGTTCAATCCCAGAAACTATAAGACCAAAAGAACTTCATTTGGGTTCTTGAATGAAGGCTCCCAAGAAGCTCAGACTGCGCTGCGCTTTTAAGGGGAAAGAGGAGAAGACAAATGAAATTTTCACGCATTTCCTGAAAGGGAAGGTGACTAGTCCAGAAAAGTTATCCTAGTACTAGGCTGTACAATACAATACTGAGCTACACATGATTTGTTGCCATGACTAACTCTAGGTTTAAAAAAAAAAATCCAAAATTACCAAAAAAAAAAAAAACCCAAGAAACAAACAAACAAATCTGTTTGTTGCGGTAGTAGCTATATGTAGCATTCCTTACAGGATGTTAATGGTTAGACTTGGCCCATTTAAGGGTTCACATCTCAAAGCGGCAGCTTTCCTAATGGCCTCCCAATTCAATTTTTATTTTTTATTTTTTTATTTTATTTTATTTTATTTTATTTTATTTTATTTGTGGTACTGAGGATGGAACCCAGGGGCATTCTACCTCCGGGCTACACCCCCAGCCCTATTTTTTATTCTTTATTTTGAAACAGGGTCTCACTAAGTTGCAGAGGGCCTCACTAAGTAGCTGAGGCTGGCCGCGAACCCGGATCCTCCAGTCTCAGCCTCCCAAGTACTGGAATTACAGGCATGCACCACCATGCCCGGCCCAATTCCATTTTTAAATGCTCTTTCAGTATTGCTTTTCATCATGATTTTCATTCCATAATCAAATGTAAATCGCTGTATAGACTGTGATGCTTTATAGTAAGATACTATGTTTTTTGACACTCTGCTACAAAGAGGATGTTAAGGTTTTATAGAGAAGCTTACATTATAAGAAGTATAGTTGGGTAACGCCTATTGAAACAAGGAAATAGATGATAGACAAAAATCATGCAAGGTTCATTTATTTATTTTTTTAGTTAGTTAGTTTGAGCCATAGCTTTGGTTCTGAGCTTCCTTGTGGTCAAAGGAATACAAGACAAAGACAACCAGTTTAAAGATTCATATATCAATAAAAAGTAAAGTTGGTCTGGGAAATCACAGAAGGTGCATAGTTCATCTAAAGTCTATACATGTCTTAGAATTTTATGTGCAATTTGAGGTTTTAGTACCACTCCAATTAAAAAAGTGGAAACTTTACATCCTGGGATCTTTAAAGATACCATGGTTTGGGGATGACAATAGCCATCAAAATTTGGGACTGTGGTCCAACTTGGAAATCAATCAACCTTGAGCTGTGCTTCTAGGAATTTCTCAGACCTCCTCAATTAACAGTGTGTTATTCAATGAAAGAGCATATATTATTCCTTAAGTAACTGAAACAGAATAGCTCATTTTCCAGCCAAGCATTCTAAGACTCCTAGCAAGCCTTTACTTAGAATACAATGCATCCTACTCTGCTAACGAAACTTTGCTAATTATAAAATCTGAGAAGTTGGGTACTGGAAGAAAAATGTTTTGCACACTTTACAAATAATAAGCCTCTGTGGGGTGAGTGCTGACTCGTGCATTTCAGGTTTGGGCTTATTTGGGTATTCATAAGAGTCCCTCTTTGCTGATTATGTCAGCACAGCCTCTTTATTGAATTATGGATTGGGTATTTAATCAAGGCCTGTGCCTTATTATTAGCCATGTAGCATTCTATTGTTTCAGTGGAAAATGGAAAGCGTAAAACCTGATTCACATGAAAATCTATTGGCCCAGTAATGAATAATATTTTATAGTACACTCTTCTTTTATATCCCTATCATCCTTATCTGCCAGAGAAGTGAGAATAAATAAGCACACCTCATGCTGATCAATTGGGGAGAGTGCTTCTGTCAAAGTGATGGAGAGTTGGACACCTCGTGTGGGTTTTTGTGAGTTTGCCTCTTCGATATTAATCCTGCACTTGAAAATCGGGCTGTTTTTGGAAAAACACTAAAAGATATTGGAGAATATCTAAATTCTGATGTAGTGGCTCAACAAGGAGGTTTGATTTACTTTAGTGATTCAGACCACTTGGTTGTACCTTAAACTCATATAGGATACTTAAAATGCTATCATCAGGGCCCAGTCTTCAGAGACTTAAGATTCAGCAGGTCTAGGTTGGCCTCAGTTTATAAAGCAAGCACCCATGTGATGCTGATATGCAGCCAATACCCGGAGGATCACTGATCTCTGCTCTCAGAAAGCGAACAGTTAATCGGCAGTGATGGAAGGGCTTTGAGTTGAGTCCCAAGTCCGCACTAGGCTCTCTGTAAGTATCCTCCAAAGTTCTTCTGGAGCTCACACTCATGGAGTTTGCTAAGGCGTTTGCATCATAGGTGAAAGGTCCCTGGGAGTCTTTGAAGGACAGGGTTCTGGTATTTCCTAGCTGTAAGAGTTGGGAAAATCCTCCTCACTTTCTGGGAAAAATCAGAAACCTTGTGCTATGAATTCAGATTTTCTTACTTGGGAGATGGCTTTACAAGTTCAATGTCTGCGTATCACCTTCTAGCTGTGTTAACATTACTGAGTATAGGATGCTAAACTGAAGATGACAATTTTTATTTCTCAGGTCCATTTGAAGATTTAAATAAGATTACGTTGTGAAGGGTGTTTTATGTGGGATGTTATCTGTAAAGTTTCCCCCCCAATTTCATCCTCGCCCCCTAGGGTTCCTACCTCTTGTCTTTTTTTCTTTACCTCCTTCTCATATAACTTTTCTCCTTTCTTTTTCTTTCTTTCTTTCTTTCTTTCTTTCTTTCTTTCTTTCTCTCTCTCTCTCTCTCTCTCTCTCTCTCTCTCTCTCCCCCCC
>PVJS01063418.1:0-10487 GCA_004027185.1 Glis glis | reverse complement strand
AAGTCAAACAACAACAAATGTTGGCGAGGATGTGGGGAAATTGGGACTCTTCTACACTGTTGGTGGGATTGCAAACTAGTTCAACCACTGTGGAGATCAGTGTGGAGATTACTCAGAAAACTGGGAATGGATCCACCATATGATCCGGCTATTCCACTACTGGGTATCATACCAAAGGGATTGAAACCAGAAAACTACAGTAATATATGCATACCCATGTTCATAGCAGCACAATTCACAGTGGCCAAATTATGGAACCAATCTAGATGTCCATCAACAGATGGATGGATCACAAAATTATGGGAAATACACACAATGGAATTCTACTCAGCAATAAAGAAGAACAAAATAACAGCATTTGCAAGAAAATGGAAAGATCTGGAGAGCATTATGATAAGCGAGATTAGCCAATCACACAAAATGAAGGGTCATATGTTTTCATTAATATGCGCAACTTAGGGAGTAGTGGGGACACAAAAGGGACTCCAATGACAATGGAGAACCCTCAGTGGTGCAAGGGAAGGGGTACAAGGGAAGGGGAAGGGTAAGAAAGTAGTGAATCCATGGAATTACTGTCATAAACTATGTGTATATATGAGATTATACCAACATCATTCACAATGCTACATGGGGGGGCCGGGGGAAGCAGGGGGGAGGGACACCAAAAGCTGTGTGCATGTATGTTAACACCAAACTGATACTCATTGTGATGTGAGACTACAATGCACCAATAAAAACATAAAAAAATAAAAATAAAAATTACATATCTTGATTAATAGTACTTCTTTTTGCAGGACTAGGGATTGAACCTAGGAGCATTCTACCTCCAAGCTACACCACCAGCCCTATTTTTTATTCTTTGTGTGTAAACAGGGTCTCACTAAGTTTTGGAGGGCCTCACTAAGTAGCTGAGGCTGGCCACAAACCCGGATCCTCCGGTCTCAGCCTGCCAAGTACTGGGATTACAAGCGTGCGCCACCACACCCGGCTAATAGTACTTCTTTTGCTAGAAAATGTTAACAATAATCTGAGCCTTCGGCACACTGTGATCCTTTTGCTGGAGGAGGGTCTTGCCTTGATGCTGATGGCTGCTGACAGACCAATGAGGTGGTTGCAGAAGACTTGGGTGACTGTGGCAGTTTCTTCAAATAAGACAAAAATGAAGTCTGCAACATCAATTGCCTCTTTCATGAACAATTTCTCTGCAGCCTGCAGTGCTGTTTGACAGGATTTTACAGTAGAACCTCTTTTGAAATTGGAGTCATTCCTCTTGGACTCGGTTGCTGCTTTATCACTAAGTTTATGTAATAATCTAAATCTGTTGGTGCCACTTCAACAGTGTTCACAGAAGTAGATTCCATCTGAAAAAAAGACATTTCTTTGCTCTCCTACAAGAAGCAATTCCTCATCTGTTATATGAGAGTGCCACAATTGTGACATATCTTCAGGCTCTACTTCTAATTCTCTTACTGTTGTCATCATATCCACAGTTACATTCTCCACTGAAGTCTTCAACCCATGAGGGTTGAAATCAACTTCTTCCAAACTCTTACTAATATTGAAATTATGACCTCCTCTGAGGAATCAGAAATAGTCTTAATGACATCTGGAATCTTGAGTCCTTTCCAGAATTTTTTTGATATACTTTGCCCCTATCGATCAGAAGAATCACTATCTATGAAGCTACAACTTTATGAAATACACTTCTTGAATAATAAGGTTTGATAGTTAACATTATACCTTGGTTCAGAGGCTACAGAATGAACCTTATGTTAGCTGGAGTGAAAACATCATTAATCTCATTGTATGTCTCTGACAGATGTCTTGGGTAACTGTCAGTGAGCAGGAAGATTTTAAAGGAGATCATTTCTTTTTTTCCTAAGCAGCTGTTACAAACATTAGGCTTAAAGTATTTATTAAACCGTGTGTGGACCAAATATCCTTGTTCTATTTATAGAGCACAGTCAAGAGTAGTTTTAGTATAATTCTTCAGAGTTCTAGGATTTGGGGAAGAGTGAATGAGCATTGGCTTCAACATAAACTCACCAGCTGCTTTATCCCCTGACATCAGAGTCAGCCCATCCTTTCAAGCTTTGGAGCCAGGCACTGACTTCTCTCCAGCTATGGAATCCTTTGATGGCATCTTCCTCCTCTATAAAGCTGTTCCACTGACACTGAAAATCTATTGTTTAGTGTACCCACCTTCATGTATTATCTTAGCTGAATCTTCTGACTAAGTCACTGCTTTCTATAACAGCACCTGCTGCTTCACCTTGAGCTCTTAGGTTATGGAGACGGCTTCTTTCCTTAAACCTCATGAAAAAAATCTCTGCAAGCTTCAGGCTTTTCTTCTGCAGCTTCCTCACCTCTGTCGGCCTTACAGCAGCGAGGAGAGCCATGGGCTTGCTCAAGATTACTTGTGGCTTCAGGGAGTGCTATGGCTCGTTTGATCTTCCATTCAGATCACTACAACATTTTCCATACCAGCAATAGGATGTTTTACATTCTTATTCTTTGTGTTTTCATCAGAGTAACTCTTTTAATTTCCTTTAAGACCTTGTCTTTGCATTCACATCTTTGCTAACCGTTCAATAAAAGAGGATCTAGCTTTTGGATATGCCTTTTTTATTAAGCTTAAACATTTCAAGCTGCTGATTCAATGTGAGAACTATGTGGCTTCCTATCACTTAAACATTTAAAGGTCTTTGTAGGGCTAATTTCTTTTTTGGGGGGAGGGGTATACTGGGGATTGAACCCAGGGGCATTATACTTCCAAGCTACACTTCGAGCCCTTTCCATTTTCTTTGTTTTTGAAACAGGGTCTAGCTAGGTTGCTGATAGTCATGCTAGATTTCTGAGGCTAGTCTTGAACTTGCGATCCTCCTCTCATAGCCTCCCAACTACTAGCGTTATAGGCATGTGCCACAATGCCCACCAGTGCCACCATGCCCTGTCCTAATTTCAGTATTGCTGTGTCTCTGGGAATAGAAGAGCGTGAGTATACAGGAGTGGCTCATCTGTGTAGCAGTCACAACACACACAGCTTAATTAATTGAGTCACTGTTTTGTATGGGTGCAATTTGTGGTACCACCACACAATTACAATAGTAACATCAAGGATCACTGATGACAGATCACCATGACATATATAACAATAATTAAAGAGTTTTGAAATATTACAAGAATTACCAAAATGTGACAAAGAGATATGAAATGAGTGCATGCTGTTGAAAAAGAAAAAATGCTGTTAATAGACATGCTGGAGGCAGGGTTACCACAAACCCTCAGTGTGTAAAATGTGCAATATCTGTGGAGCATAGTAAAGTGGAACATAATTAAATGACGTACATCTGCATTAGTTTCCACATTGACAAACCTTATTAAATGTAGGAGGCAAATATCTTTAACATGAAGTCTCCGAGCAGTAGAAGAGTAATTTATTTATTTATTTATTTGCAGTACTTGGGATTGAACCCAGGGGCATACTACCTCCGAGCTACACCCCCAGCCCTAGTTTTTACTATTTATTTTGAGACAGGGTGTCACTAAGTCGCAGAGGCCTCACTAAGTAGTTGAGGCTGGCCGCGAACCCGGATCCTCCTGTCTCAGCCTCCCAAGTACTGGGGTTACAAGCGTACACCACCACGCCCGGCTTTAGAAGAGTATTTTAAATCTTGGTACAGATTGAGTGTGGTGGCTACTTTCACCGTCCACCTAAAATACATCCTTTCTGATGAAATGAACGCTTATGGTTTTACTCTAGTGTTGGGCTGAAGAGACAGTAGCTTCAACTTTGATATCTGTCTCCATTATATCAGCTTTTAATGTGTTTCACGGTCCTGAATAACATCCATAAATCTTCTCATGTGTCTGTTTTTATCATTTTCATTAGTGTTTTGCTCTAGTTGAATTGGCTTTGATAAAATTTATATTAGCCCTCTTCGCCAACCCAATTTCATTTTGGCTCTTCAATTTAGACTACTACTTTCACACACAATTGCAATCATATCCTAATGCGCTCGAAGACCAATATCTTTGTAAAATATACTTTAGTTAAAATTTTGACAGGGATTTGCACTTGATAACTTGACATGTTGGGCAGTATTATGCCTGCTAAGATGTATGTGTGGCTTGTCCAAATCACTTTAGTCACTTGCCCAAAGTGTTCTATGATCTTCTGTAAGATAAAAGAAATAGTCTAGGAAAAGTAAGACACTTTTACAATAATCTTTAATGCCAGATTTTGAAAGCATAATTTTATAATGTTTGAACTAATAATATCTGTCAGATGATAAATCATTCAACTAGCATTAAATATGCACATATTTTCCATGATACACTTCATGTTAAAAATAGGGTATGGTTTTAGGTAGTGGTTCTTGAGAAGTTACTGTATCTTTGGCACTGTGCTAAGGATGTTATATAAATAACTTCTCATACTCTGTACTACAACCATATTAAGCAGGCATGAATTTATGACTTCCCTTCTACAGAAGAGGAAACTCAGGGACAGCAAGGTTAAAATTTTTGCCTGGGTCACACAACTGATAAATTATGAAGCCAGAATTAAACTGCTTGTGGTCTGACTTCAAAAGCCAGTCTCTCAACCCCAATGTTATGCTGCCTCCCACATAACTGTGAATAACACAGCCACTGCAGATAGCATCTGTAAGAGAGAAAAACAGATCTGTCTTTACTGTGCTGTGCATATTATGGGAATGGTAAGCAAGGGATGTGCTAAGAATGCATTAGAAAAGCCAGAAAAACCAGCTTTGGAGGCTAGGAAATAAGGATTAATGAGAAGAGAGACCTTGTGTAACCTGGCCCTGGGAGTTGGAATACATGGTAGTAGGATGAACTAAACAGATATTATTAAATTGGTAAATTAATCAGATGTGACATCTAAGCAAAACCTTAATATTTGCTGCTCAATACATCTATTTCGAGCCGGGCATGGTGGAACACGCTTGTAATCCCAGTACTTTGGGAGGCGGAGACCAGAGGATCCAGGTTCGCAGCCAGCCTCAGCTCTCTCTCTCTCTCCCTGTCTCTCTCTCTCTCTCTCTCTCTCTCTCTCTACTTAGTGAGGCCCTCCGCAACTTTGTGAGACCCGGTTTCAAAATAAAGTATAAATAAAAATAAGGCCGGGGGCATAGCGTGGAGCTAGAACGCCCCTGCGTTCAATCCCCGGTACCGCAAAAAAAAAAATACATCTATTTCTATAAAAATATTACATGGCAGATGCACTTAGACTTTGAGTCTTACTATCACTGTACAATTTTTGTTTGCTTTAGATACAATGGTTTTAAGAAAGGTAATTTAGTTTACTGAGGTCACGCTCCTAACAAAGTGTGAAATCCCAGAAAATCTCCTTGAGAAATTTATCTGGTTCACATGTAGATGAGTTAAGAATGCTTGTTTTAAGACATGTTAAATACTTAATTTGCTATATCTAAAAGAATGCACAATTGTACTGAATGGAGAGACAATGGTGACAAAGTCTAATGTACTACAATGAGATTAAACTGGAAAAGAGACAAAAACAACAATAAAATCCAAACAACTCCCTCTTTTCATATTTTCTTTTTTTAAAACTATAATATTAGTGCATTGTAATTATATACCATACTGAGGTTTGATACTATAAAAACATACATGCACACAACTCTTTGTGTATTTCTCTCTTCATCCCACCCCATCCTTACCTCCCCACAGGAGTTAGTGAGATTAGTAGTAATACCTTCATATATTGCCATAATATTATTTGAATTATTTCCTTCTTCAATCCTCCCTCTTCCCTTCCCTAACTCCCTTCCCTAAACCCTGTCAATTACCCTACAGGTCTTTTTCTGCATTATTTAAAGACCCTTATGTTTTCTTTTGTCTCAAGCTCCCACATATGAGAAAAACATACCACCCTTGAGTTTCTAAGAATGACTCATCTCACTTCCACATTTTTGTTTTAACGATATAGCAGTTGTTTTATGTAGAAAGGTAGAATTCAATGTTGACCACAAAATTCTATGATTCTGATCATAATAGTATTTTACCAGAATGGTTATTAACTAAACATGGAAATATGATAAAGGAGAAAAATATTTTCTGCCCAATACATCTATTTCTATAAAAATATTAAATGGCAGATGCATTTAGACATTGAGTCTTACTATCATTGTACAATTTTTATTTGTTTTATATACAATAATTTTAAGAAAGGTAATTTAGTTTTTTAAAGTCACACTCCTAACAAAATAATAGAGTTAAGGTTAGGAAATTTGTGGAGGAAAGAAAAAAAAGGAGAGAATCAGTTTCTGTGTGAACATGGGAAATACTGCTAATGACTTCAAATGCCAAGGGAATACTTTAAAGTTGGGATTTGTAAAAGAAGAAAAAAAAGACAAAAGAAAAAAAGGCGGAAAAAAGTAAATTCCTATTATACTAACTTCAAAGAGCACTTGAACATTCTCTGCTTCAACTGTGGGGTAGTTATTGACACTTTAAAAGCTGGTAGCTTCGTACAGTGGTTATCAAAATGGGCTCCTTAGAATCCCCATAGGAATGCATACAAATCTGGTGCCTGGGCTCCCCCTACAGACTGATAAAGTTTAATTGGTAATGGAGGGTGACCTGGCATGAATCTACTTTTTTTAAAAGCTCCCCAGGTGATTCTATCTCACATCCACTGCTGATAACAACCAATCCAGGGCTCTATAAGCAAATTAAAATCAGGATGGTTATTTGTTGGGAAGTCTTAATATTCAAATAATTGTGTCCCAAGTTCACATCTCAGCTTCTTGCCAGTTTTCTATTGTAGTCAATACCGATTAGAAAAATAAAATATCTCTTTGCTCCCAATGAGCTTCTAATAAAATGAATCAACACTGAAGAGCCTAGACTGTTTCTAGGAAGAAAAAATGAAATGTATTATTTTTGTAGTTCATCAAATACTGTCATTTTAGCACTTCAGTGGCCTATTTTTTTTTTACAAAAGAAGCTTATGATTTGGAGTGGGAAGAATAGCTATAAATAGACTACACTTACAGTTGTGTCTGTCAGGGGTGGTAGGAGAGTCAGGACCAATTTAGTCAATATGGACCGTGACACCATATTCTCAGAATTAGAAGACCAATGTGCATAGTACAAAAACATCAGTGCATTTTCCATAAATTCGATACTACCACAAAACAAGTTAAAACAACAGTTTAATTTTCTGTAGTTATGAAATACATTCTTATACTTAACATATTCTTACACATACAGCTATTTGCTGTTTTCTTAACTTATAAATTACATAAATAAGAAAGCCTATCCAAATATCATGTTCATCCAATCTGCTCTAGATAATGATTTTTGTTTCATGTTTTATTACTTTTGAGATTAGCGAGCAGTTAGCTAGGTCTTCAGAATTATTTGGCATGTAGTTATGAACCATTTTTATATTTAGATGCTCATCAACTTCATATTTATCTAACTTACTCATGATATACAATTTCAAGCATATCACTCTTGACTCTTAAAATTACAGTCTTATTTCTAAGATTATTTTTACTTAAAAATAATTTTTCTTTTATATTCATTAATCTTTTATGTAAACAATTGCTAATGTTTATTATATATTTAATATAATAAATATATAAAGTGCCATATAGCCACTTTGAAAAATTGGTCACCATTCCAAATCTCTAGTTATGCTGTACTATCACCTAGCTTTTCTACTTTTACATACATTCTCAACAGAAATAACAAGCTATGTTCATAGGCAGCCCTATTTCAATTAGCCCCATATTGGAAACTGTGTGATTGCCAATCAATATTAAGTGGATAAATACACTCTGGGATACTCATACATGAAATACTATATAGTAGTGAGAATTAATATCTAAAGTTACATGAATAATAATGAATAATTTTCAATATATCATGTTGAGGAAAAGGAAAGTGCACTTAAAAAAGCACATAATCTACAGTAGCATTGATATATAGTAAAAATATAGCCAAAGCCACTATATTATTTTAGAAGGCAGGATAGTGGTAGTTGGGGTCCAGGCAGGGTGAAGAAGCAGATTCCAAGGGTGAACAACCACCTAGGCTGATATAGTTCTCTTTCTTGACAACGATACTAGTTATTTTCAAGTTGGGAAATTTCATGAAGAGGAAACTTTCCCATGCATGATTTTTTCTCTCTACCTATTAATAAAAATTAATAAGATATTATAAGAGAAAAATACCAGAAGCCGAGCTGCAACTCTAAATGTACCAAATATAATGATATTTTTTCTGGAATTTTCTTAAAAGAAACTTGGAGTACACACAAAAAGGTGGAATTTGTAATTACTACAGAGGGCAAGACATATTTTAAAATACTAAAATATCAGCATTTTCCTAGCTCAAAAATCAATCACTACCTTACTTTTTTAGTCCTACTATTTGAACTAATAATAATCAGTGGGAGTTTTAGTCATTATGCATCCCAGCAAGAGACTGAGGATTGATTCTAGGACTGCCATTATCCCAATTTAAGAAACCTAATAGGTTTCTTAAACTTTTGAACTTATGTTTATGTACATACTAAATGAGTTTTCAACTAACCCCCAGGGGAAAAATATATAGTTTTTAAAAGGTAGAAAAGTGAAAATTAAGGTGTTTGCTAATGAGAAAACTAGCTCTTCTTGGAATTTATTGGGAATTATGGAAGACAAGTTTTCTTTGGGGAAAGTGCAGTGCTTAACTTCATTGTCGACTTTGTAACCAATTTAGATAATTTATAGATTACATGATCAAGAGATTATAAAAATTATTAAACGAAACTGAGATCATCACAATTTAGAAATCATTAGTATGAGAAAATAAGTTTGTTCCTGGTTTTATAAATGTAATTTTTCAATGTCTTTATTTAAAGGGGTAATGCATGCTAATTAATTCAAGTAATAGAGTGGTTACTGGCTTTACTATATTACAGAATAGCCTGTTCCCTATTTATATATCTTGTTTGAAGAATCACCCAGAAATAATATAATCCCAAAAATGTGTCTTTTTAAAGAGATGTGACAGCCTTATAAAGCCATAGTGCCATTCAAATGTGATTTTGTGCCAGCTGTCGTGGCCCATGCCTGTAATCTCAGTACTTGGGAGACTTAGACAGGAGAATGGCAGGTTCGAGGCCAGCCTCAGCAACTTAGTAAGGCACTCTGCAACTTAGTGAGACCCTGTTTCAAAATAAAAATATAGCTTGGAGGTAGAAAACCCCTGGTTCAATCCCCAGTGCCATAATAAATAAATAAATGAATAAATAAATAAATAAATGTGACTTTATTCATTTTATTTGGAGGATAGTGGGGACTGAACCCAGGGTCTCCTGCATGTTGGACAAGCACTCTACCACTAAGCTACCCCTCAGCCCCTTTATAGGTATTTTTTTATGAGAAAATGAGAAAGACTTCAAAGTGTGCTAAGCACACAAATAAAATTACAATGATAAACTTCTGGTTTCAAAGTATTTTCTGGAAATTCAACTCTTTCTATTGTCTCAAATATGTACTATTTCCTCTTGTATAATTTGTCCCAAATTGTCTTTAGGATTTAGAAACTTAACCTTCTTAGGAAAGGTGTGTTTGTGTAAATTACTGATTTAAATGACTTTTTTAAAAATAAATTTTAATACCATTAAAATATATACATTTCAGATACAGCTATTTGCTTGAAATCGTCAAAGGTTTTGACCATTGTATTTCAAGTCATTATGATGAAAGACAATAAAGCTTAATCAACTCCTCAGCTAACTGTGTGTATGGGGGGCCACTGGGGATCGAACCCTGGGACATTCTACCTCTAAGCTACATCCCAAGCTTCTTTGTCTTTTATTTTGAAAGAGTCTTGCTAAGTAGCTGAGGGTCTCCCTAAGTTAGTGAGTCTGGCCTTGAACCTGAGATCCTTCTGTCTCAGCCTCCCAATACTGGTATTATAGGCTTGCGCCTATAACAGTTTCTCTGTTAACTTTAATTAATCTTATTTTCTTTTTTTTTTTTTGTGGTACCAGGGATTGAACCCAGGGGTGTTCTACCTCCGCGCTACACCCCCGGCCCTATTTTATATATATATATATATATTTTTTTTTTGCAGTACCGGGGATTGAACGCAGGGGCATTCTACCTCCGTGCTACACCCCCGGCCCTATTTTTCATACTTTATTTTGAAACCGTGTCTCACGAAGTTGCGAAGGGCCTCACTAAGGAGAGAGAGAGAGAGAGAGAGAGGGAGAGAGAGAGAGAGAGAGAGAGAGGGCAAGAGCTGAGGCTGGCCGCGAACCCAGATCCTCTGTTCTCGCCTCCCAAAGTACTGGGATTACAAGCGTGCGCCACCACGCCCGGCAATTAATCTTATTTTCATTCACGCCTTTTCTCTTTAGAAATTTTGCAATAAGACTTTACATTTTGGCCGGGCGTGGTGGTGCACGCTTGTAATCCCAGTACTTTGGGAGGTGGAGACCA
>PVJS01063417.1:0-10474 GCA_004027185.1 Glis glis | reverse complement strand
TTTTTTTTTTTTTTTGCGGTACCGGGGATTAAACCCAGGGGCGTTTTACCTCCGAGGTACACCCCCAGCCCTATTTTTTTAATTTTTTATTTTGAAACCGGGTCTCACAAAGTTGCAGAGGGCCTCACTAGGTAGGTAGAGAGAGAGAGAGAGACAGGGAGAGAGAGAGAGAGCTGAGGCTGGCCGCAAACCCGGATCCTCCGGTCTTTGCCTCCCAAAGTACTGGGATTATAAGCGTGCGCCACCACGCCTGGCTCAGCCCTATTTTATTCTTATTTTGAACAGAGTCTTACTAGGTTGATGAGAGTCTCACTACTTGCTGAGGCTGTCCTCGAAGCTACGATCCTCCTGTCTCAGCCTCCCAAGTACTGGGATTACAAGCGTGTGCGACCACGCCCGGCTTGGCTATTTTAAATGAATGTATTTAACTGTTTTTGTTTTATCTTCTAAACATGGAGCCCTCCCGTGCTAACCTCATGGCATGGTGGTGAAGACTGAATCAGTTGCTGCAGGGAAAGGGCTTGGTGTTCCAGTTGCATTCGCTGAATGATGATTGGAGAAAGGAATGGATGAATGAATAGGGAGGAAGGGTGATGCTCACCGTAAAACCAGGAAATGGAGACACATTCAAAGAACACGAGGAACAGCAGGCTCATGCCACTGGCAGAGTAGTAGTCGAAAAGTTTGAAGACATAAATGCCCCCCTGAAAGAGGAAAGAAGGTGAATGCAGACCGGCTTCCCCCCAGCACCCAGTGCCCTCAGCTTTGGAGCTGGAAGAGGCTGAGATTAGGCTCTGCTGCAGTGAGCTCTGCCGTGTGCCCAGGGCTGGGCGCCATGGCTCACAGTGCAGTGAGGAAAGGGGAGAAATGGCAGGGCTGGTGACAAAGGCCCTGGGGCAGCTCTGGGGTGTGCCGGGTGCCCACTGTGCCCACCTGGGTGATGTTAGAGAGGCCGATCAGGTAGGAGACGATGCAGACGGCAGCAATGAAGAGCTCCCTGCGATTGCGGAGAAGTCTGGGGTACTCGTCCACCAGGGCTGTGATGAAGCCCTCCACGGTGCAGAACTTTGGGGGGAGGGGGACAGAGGTCAGCCTCTTGCAGCAGTCCCCAGCCCCAAGCCACCCGAAGCCTGGCCTTGGAGGGGAAGACAAGAGGCCCCTGCGGCATGAATGCTGAAGGGCCCTGATGGCCCCAGGATGCAGTCGGGTTCCCACCTCTGGAGATCAGTTTCCCCTTCAGGAAAGTGGAGGAGGTGACTGAATGGTTTCCCGAAATCTCATGCAATGGAACACTCTAGGGGTCTGGGATCTTGGTCATCTTCTTGGGGGCCTAAGAGTCCTCCTGTCCCTGCTTTTTCCCCTGGACGGAGGAGGCAGGGGACGGGGTGCTCACCTGGCTGTCGATGCCCAGCATGAGCAGCATGGAGAAGAAGAGGATGGCCCAGAGGGGAGAGATGGGCAGCTGTGTCACAGCCTCGGGGTAGGCCAGGAACGCCAGCCCGGGGCCTGTGGGAGGAAAGGGCAAAAATGAAACAAAGCATTGAGCACCTACAGTATACCAGGCATGCCTCATACTTTCCAAACCTCCTTTCATTTCATTTTCCTGGTAACCTTTTGAGTGAGTGTGGTCAGTCTCTTAGGAAACAGAGTGGGGGGGAGGGGGGAGCTGTGGTCCAGAGGTGAGAGGACCAGAAAGAGCTGTGACCATTGTCCAGATGAGGCACTGCCATGGCCTGGCCAGCGGCCGGGTTCCTGCAGGTGGAGAGGCGGTGAGGAGGTGGGCCCTGCATGCACTGGCTGTGGACTGAAGGGAGGGAAGGGTGTGGAAGGTGGCTGAGGTTTCCTGCCTGAGCCCTGGACCGTGGGACCTTCCTGGGATGGGGACACAGGGGATGAGGAGACTTGGGAGGTCTGTTTGGGACATGTCGTATTTGAGTGTCTGGTAGGGGATGTTTAAGAGCACAGGGAAACCTTGGAATGGGAAGGAAGGAGACTGTAACCTCCCTGGGTCTGGCTCCTAAAGTGGGAGAGAGCCACCTGGTGGCGGCTGGAGGGTTCCAGAGAAATGAGAGGGGGCTGCCCCTGTAGGGGAGATCAGAACACAGGGCCAGCCCAGTTCTTCAAGTGTCTGCGTGGGGAACAGGGTGAGAACATTTTTAGAGCCAGGTCAAAAGAACGGACTGGGGGGTTTTGTATCATTGAGGTGAACATGTCCCAACTGGACCACAGCGTGTACTCCCGAGCCGCAAATGCCGCCAGCACGGTTAGCCCCCTCCCAGGAGCCAAGCACCCCACCGTGTGGGGCTAACCTGAGGCCGCCACGTCGGCAATAGATCTCTTGGTGACGTGGGCCATGAAGCCCACGATGGAAAAGATGACAAATCCCGCGAACATGCTGGTGCACGAATTGATGCAGCAGACGATGATGGAGTCCCTGGAGAGAGCGAGAGGCGGAGTCAGGGAGGGCGGTGCTGGAAGGAAGGCGGGGCTAGCAGCAAAGGTTATCGGGGGCGGGCAGGGGCTCCAGGGGAGGGCAGAGCCAGAAGGGTCAGGGTCAGGGAAGGGGTGACCCTGAGGCATTGTATCACAGAGGGTTGAACTGAGAAGGCGAAGTGGTCAGAGAGGGACCTGACAGGAAGAAGTTGCTTCTCTCCTGATAGGGGAGAAAGGCCAGGGGCGTGGCCACGGGCGTGATCGCAGATGGGCGTGGCCAGGAAGAAGTTGCTTCTCTGTCCTTATGAGGAAGGCCGGGGGTGTGGCCTCGGAGGGCGGGGCTGCAGGTGGGCGTGGTGGCTGGAAGGGCGTGGCCGGGAAGGAAGAAGTTGCTTCTCTCCTGATTGGGGAGAAAGGCCAGGGGCGTGGCCACGGGTGTGACCGCAGGTGGGTGTGGTTGTTAGAGGGGTGTGGCCAGGAAGAAGTTGCTTCTCTGTCCTTTTGAGGAAGGCCAGGGGCGTGGCCTCTGAGGGCGGGGCTGCAGGTGGGCGTGGTGGTTGGAAGGGCGTGGCCTGGAAGGAAGAAGTTGCTTCTCTCCTGCTAGGGGAGAAAGGCCAGGGGCGTGGCCATGGGCGTGATCGCAGATGGGCGGGTTGTTAGAGGGGCGTGGCCAGGAAGGAAGAAGTTGTTTCTGTCCTTATGGGGAAGATCAGGGGCGTGGCCTCGGAAGGGCGGGGCTGCAGGTGGGCGTGGTTGGAAGGGCGTGGCCGGGAAGGAAGAAGTTGCTTCTCTCCTGATAGGGGAGAAAGGCCAAGGGTGTGGCCACAGGTGTGACTGCAGGTGGGTGTGGTTGTTAGAGGGGTGTGGCCACAGGTGTGACTGCAGGTGGGTGTGGTTGTTAGAGGGGTGTGGCCAGGAAGAAGTTGCTTCTCTATCCTTATGAGGAAGGCCAGGGGCGTGGCCTCTGAGGGCGGGGCTGCAGGTGGGCGTGGTGGTTGGAAGGGCGTGGCCTGGAAGGAAGAAGTTGCTTCTCTCCTGCTAGGGGAGAAAGGCCAGGGGCGTGGCCATGGGCGTGATCGCAGATGGGCGGGTTGTTAGAGGGGCGTGGCCAGGAAGGAAGAAGTTGTCCTTATAAGGCCGGGGGCGTGGCCTCGGAGGGCGGGGCTGCAGGTGGGCGTGGCTGGAAGGGCGTGGCCGGGAAGGAAGAAGTTGCTTCTCTCCTGATAGGGGAGAAAGGCCAGGGGCGTGACCACGGGCGTGATCGCAGATGGGCGTGGTTGTTAGAGGGGCGTGGCCAGGAAGGAAGAAGTTTCTGTCCTTATGGGTAAGGCCAGGGGCGTGGCCATGGGTGTGACCGCAGGTGGGTGTGGTTGTTAGCGGGGCGTGGCCAGGAAGAAGTTGCTTCTCTGTCCTTATGAGGAAGGCCAGGGGCGTGGCCTCTGAGGGCGGGGCTGCAGGTGGGCGTGGTGGTCGGAAGGGCGTGGCCGGGAAGGAAGAAGTTGCTTCTCTCCTGATAGGGGAGAAAGGCCAGGGGCGTGGCCACGGGCGTGATCGCAGATGGGCGTGGCCAGGAAGAAGTTGCTTCTCTGTCCTTATGAGGAAGGCCGGGGGTGTGGCCTCGGAGGGCGGGGCTGCAGGTGGGCGTGGTGGGTGGAAGGGCGTGGCCGGGAAGGAAGACGTTGCTTCTCTCCTGATAGGGGAGAAAGGCCAGGGGCGTGGCTATGGGCGTGACCGCCGATGGGCGTGGTTGTTAGAGGGGCGTGGCCAGGAAGGAAGAAGTTGTTTCTGTCCTTATGAGTGAGGAAGGCCAGGGGCGTGGCCTCGGAAGGGCGGGGCTGCAGGTAGGCGTGGTGGTTGGGGGACTGGCGGGAAAAAGGTTGCTTCTCTTTCTCTTACCTGTAGACATTGTTGTGGAAAGAGTTGTAGCTCCCAAGAGCGATCAGGGAGCCCAGGCCCAGCCCGTAGGAGAAGAAGATCTGGGTCGCTGCATCCAGCCACACCTGGAACGAGAATGATCAAAAAATGGTCGAAGTACAGTAATAATCAGAGCCACAGCTCCCAGGGCGCTCACCAGCTCTACCGACCACCACCCCAGTTTGCAAGCGCGGGGCACAGGGGCGCAGTAACTGTCCCAGTGCTTGTAAGCGGTGGCTCAGTTCTTAACCCGGGCCGCTCACCTCGGAGTCGGACAGCTTGCGGAAGTTGGGCGTGATGTAGAAGAGGATGCCTTCCTTGGCCCCAGGCAGCGTCACTCCGCGGAAGAACAGGATGATGAGCATGATGTAGGGGTACGTGGCCGAGAAGTAGACAACCTGGTAGGAAAGTGGGTGCCCGAGTCGCGCCTGCTCCAAGCGCCCAGGCTTCCCCCCTCACTTCACCCACACTGGCACCCGTTGTGGCTCTGGGCTTGAGTCTAGTTCTTCTTCCTCCAGGAAGCCTTCCTGGATTCCTAGAATACTCTGCTTGGCCACTTTTCTGAAGCCCCTCCTTGGAATCTGAACTAAGCAGCTCAGCACCTGGTTTCTCTTCTCCTGTCTCCTCCTATTTTGATTTGTAAATTATCCAATTCATACATGTGATGATGGGAAAATTAAAAAATTACATATGAAACCAGGGATGGTGGCACACACCTATAATCCCAGTACTTCGGAGGCTGAGACAGGAGGATCACAGGTTCAAGGCCAGCCTCAGCAATATAGCAAGAACCTCGGCAACTTAGCAAGACCGTGTTTCAAAATAAAAAATAAATAACTGGAGGTGTGGCTTGGAGGTAGATTGCCCCTGGGTTCACTCCCCAGTACCAAACAATAAAAAATTACACACACACACACACACACACACACACACACACACAACTTGCCTTTGATAGCCCCTAGAAGTTACATGATAACTTGTGTTATTGACACTGTATACCACCTAAGACGGTGGTATACAGTAGACACTCTATAAATGTCTGACAATTACATAAATGCATGGATATTAACATTTTAGTGTTTCCGGGTTATGTATGAGCACATTGTCATATAAAATGAAACTCAAATTATAGAGCTACCTTTTCACTTAACAGGTTTAAAGTTAGAAAACACAGTATATAGCTTTGTTCTTGCTTTGGTTACTAAATATTGTTTCATGAACAATATGATTTTTAATTATAGAAAGTAGTCCCTCAGGAGGCCCTACTATCCCTTTTCAAGTTCCCCCTACTATTATCCATGTAGGCTACTTCCAATTTTATGTGAATCTAAATACTACATTGGCAGGGCCTGGTGGTACACGCTTGTAATCCCAGTACTTGGGAGGCTGAGACAGGAAGATTGCAGGTTTGCGGCCAGCCTCAGCTACTTAATGAGGCCCTCCTTAATTTAGTGAGACCCTGTTTCAAAATAAAGGATAAAAAATAGGGCTGGGGTATAGCTCGGAGGTAGGATGTCCCTGGGTTCAATCCCCAGTTTCCCAAAAAATAAATAAATAATAACTAAATACTACATTGAAGCTGGGTGTGGTGGTGCATGCCTGTAATCCCAGTACTTGGGAGGCTGAGACAGGAGGATAGCAAGTTTGAGGCCAGCTTCAACAATTTAGTAAGGCCCTCAACAACCTTGTAAGAAGGTTTAAAACAAGTAAGACCTTGTTTTAAAACAAAAATAAAATCAGGCTAGGGGTGTAGCTTGGAGATAGAATGCCCCTGGGTATCCCCAGCAACACACACACACACACACACACACACACACACACACACACACTACTATCTTGAACACCTTTGTATATAAATATTTATCTACAAAATTATGAAACCACTCAGGCTGGGGATGTGACTCAGTGGTAGAGTTCTTGCCCGGGTTCCATCCCCAGCACCACTACTCCACTCTTGGGGAAGAGTTCTAGCAGTGCCATTACTGTAAAGAGGAATAAACTTCTTTAAAGCATTTGATCCATACTGCCTAACTGCGTTCTAGAAATAGAGCTCCATTCAGCATTACCAAGGGCTTCTCTGCAGTGTTTTAACTGAGTGTAATGACATTAAAGATTATTTTTGTCAAATTCATAAAGACTGATGTTAGCCAGGCATGGTGGCGCACGCTTGTAATCCCAGTACTTGGGAGGCTGAGACCTGAGGATCCGGGTTCGCGGCCAGCCTCAGCTACTTAGTGAGGCCCTCTGCAACTTAGTGAGACCCTGTTTCAAAATAAAAAGAAAAATAGGGCTGGGGGTGTAGCTCGGAGGTAGAAGCCCCTGGGTTCAATCCCCAGTACCGCAAAAAAATAAAAAAAATAAAGACTGATGTTGTGTGACATTGTGTGGAAGGACCCTTCTCAGCTCAGTGACCTTTGTGTCTCAGAATCTGATGGGACCCTATGTCCATGTCAGCTTGGGTTGCTCTCTGGACTACCTTCACCTCCCTGATTTCACTCTAGGATTCTTCAGGATTAGGAAAGGCAGCCACGATCCACAGGAAAAACCACCGCACTTGGAGTTAGGAAAAACAGGATTCAAAATCGTTACCTACAGGCTGTGTGACTTTGGGTCAATGTCTTATCCTCTCTGAATCTCACTTTCTCTTGTCTGGATCTAATCATCCTTGCTAGGTTGTATTGTATGAGGACATATAGCACACTTACTATATGTTGCCCAGGTCTTTTACTTCCTTGTGTCTTCCATGTTCAGCATGGATCCGGGCACACAGTAAGTGCTCAATAAATGCATATTGATGCATAGGTTGACATCCCCAAAAGATGCAGTGAGAGGAACCCTACTCTCTGTCCCCAAGAAGTAGTCGATCTCCTCCTGTATCAGGAACTCTTGCTACCACCCCAAATGATCATAATTGCTGCTAGGTATTAAGTACCTATTATGTGCTAGGCATAGGCTAAGCTATCTGCACGATTACCCTCTCAGCCTTGGGACAACCCTGTGAGGTACTGTTACTGTGACCACTTAACAGGCGAGGAGACTGAGGCTCAGAGAGCTGAAATAACTTGCCCAAGTGCACAGAGTTAGGAACAGGGACGCTGAGATCCAGACTCTTCCAAAGCCATTAACCCCGCACTATTCTGCCTCCTAAAGTAATACTGGGAGACACCAGCGCTCTCCTCTGGCCTCTCTAATCCTGGGGACAGATCAAAGGTGTTTGGCCCAGCCTTGGGTCTGAGAACCCTGTGGGTCCCAAGTTCCCATCCGACCAAAACAGGGCAGTTTTTGTTGGCGCTGCCCACGCCCCAGTGTGGAGCTGGTTAAGGTCTGTCTTGTTCACTTCTACGCCTCCTCTGGAACTCGAATCAGCTCCTTGGGTCGTTCTGATTCCCTGCCTCCAGCCTTACTCTGGTCAAACCCCTTCTCTGTCCTTTCCTCGCTGTAAGACCTCAGACAACACACTTGCCTGCTTTGCTTCCTTCAGACCAGGGCCCGGAAGAAACAGCCAGCTTGGGTCCCTGAACACCCGGGATGGGGCTGGGAAAGGAGAAGGGATGGGCTGAGGCCAGTTTGACTGGTCAGCTCCCAATGTCCCCAGGCTGGACACTCCAGTTTGGCATTGCTCTACAACTTATCATGATAAAAGCAGAAAGAATAATAATTCCCTTGCAAAATCACCAACTCATTCTGTGTGTGTGTGTGTGTGTGTGTGTGTGTGTGTGTGTGTGTGTTGCTGGGGCTTGAGCCCAGGAGGGCGGTTCTACCTCTGAGCTACACCCCCAGCCCTATTTTATTTTTTTATTATTTTATTTTATTATTTTTTTTGTGGTACCGGAGATTGAACCCAGGGGTGTTCTACCTCCGCGTTACAACCCCGGCCCTATTTTTTTTTACTTTATTTTGAAACTGGGTCTCACGAAGTTGCGGAGTGCCTCACTAAGTAGAGAGAGAGAGAGAGAGAGAGAGAGAGAGAGAGAGAGAGAGAGAAAGAGAGAGAGAGAGAGAGAGACAGGGAGAGAGAGAGAACTGAGGCTGGCTGTGAACCCGGATCCTCCGGTCTCCACCTCCCAAAGTACTGGGATTACAAGCGTGCACCACCACGCCCGGCACTATTTTTTTTATTTTGAAACAGGGTTTCACTAAGTTGCTGAGAGCCTTGCTAAGTTGCTGAGGCTGACCCCTAACCTGCGATCCTCCTGTCTCAGCCTCCCAAGTACTGGGATTAAGGATGTAGGCTTTTTTTTTTCTTTTTGTGGTACTGGGGATTGAACCCAGGGGCATTCAACCTCTGAGCTACACCCCCAGCCCTATTTTTTTATTCTTTATTTTGAAACAGGGTCTCACTAAGTTGCAGAGGGCAGCTACTAAGTAGCTGAGGCTGGGTGCGAACCCAGATCCTCCGGTCTCAGCCTCCCAAGTACTGGGATTACAAGCGTGCGCCACCACGCCTGGCTAGGATGTGGACTTTTTATGTCTGGGACTCCTGCACTGAAAGCAAGGCTCACCGGGCGTGGTGGCGCACGCTTGTAATCCCAGTACTTGGAAGGCTGAGACTGGAGGATCTGGGTTCGCGGCCAGCCTCAGTTACTTAGTGAGGCCTCTGCAACTTAGTGAGACCCTGTTTCAAAATAAAGAATAGAAAATAGGGCTGGGGGTGTAGCCCGGAGGTAGAATGCCCCTGGGTTCAATCCCTGGTACCGCCAAAAAAAAAAGCAAGGCTTGGCACCAAGAAGATGCTCAGGAAAAAGCCTGTTCAACTATCCTCCAGCAACACTGGCTTTCTGTTTTGTGATGGCCATCAGGCCCAGTGGAATATCATGGGACTCGCAGTGAGCCTGGAACTGTGCCAACACCTGTCCTCATTTCACAGAGAAGGAGACTGAGGCTCAGAGAGCTGGAGGGACTAATTTAGCTCAAGGCTGGAGACACCAGTGCCCTCCCAGGGCTCCTGGGACACGTGGGTTCTCTCCTAGGGCAGAGATCCCTGGGCAGACCCATTCTCTGTCCCAGCCCCTGGTCCCCTCTTTGCACGCACAATCCCTACCTTTCCAGTCCAGCCAACACCCTTCCAGATACAGAAATACACAAGGATCCAAGCAATGGCCAGGGTGATGGCCAGTGGCCAGCGGATCTGACCTGGCTTGTCCAACCCGTCTGTCATCTGATGCATATTGTGCCTAGTGGATCAGAGAAGAGAGGAGAAAGTCACTTGAAGCTGGAGGGAGCAGCCATAATTGCTCACCTGGATGTTGGCTGCAGCAGCCTCCTAGGGGGAACCCTACCTTCTGCTCTGTGGCCACTCCGGCCCCATGGAACCTTTCTAAATCGCAAGTCTGATCATGTCACTCTCCTGTTTAAAACCCTACACCAAATAGCTTCCTCTTGTTCTGAGAATGAAGCATAAATTCCCTGGTAGCTTCTCATGCAGGCCGGTCCAGCAGCCCCCTGTGGCTCCTGGAGCCTGCTCTGAATCCCTTCTCTTAGCACAGGTCGCCTGGTGATGCTGTTGCCTGTTTGCATACCCAGGTCTCTAACTACACCAGTACATAGTAGGTGCTCAAGAAATGTTTAAGGAGCTCAGCATGGTGGCGCACGCCTGTAGTCTCAGTACTTGGGAGGCTGAGACAGGAGGATCGCAGGTTCAAGACCAGCCTCAGAAATTTAGCAAGGTACCCAGCAACCTAGCAAGACCCTGTTTCAAAACAAAAAATAAAAAGGGCTTGGGGGGGGGTAGCTCAGAGGTAGAACTACCCTGGGTTCAATCCCCAGTACCACAAAAAAGAAAAAAGAAAGAAAGAAATGTTGAAGCAATGAATGGTTGAATGAAAAGCTTGGAGTGTTCTACAGAGCCGCATGTGGGAGACGCCAGCAAGCAGAACCCAGAACTGGCAGGAGTAGAACTTGTGTTCTTTTTTCTTTTCTTTTCTTTTCTTTTCTTTTTTTTTTTTTTGGCGGTACTGGGGATTGAACCCAGGGGCATTCTACCTCCGAGCTACACCCCCAGCTCTATTTTTTATACTTTATTTTGAAACCGGGTCTCATGAAGTTGCGGAGGGCCTCACTAAGTAGCTGAGGCTGGCCGCGAACCCGGATCCTCCGGTCTCCGCCTCCCAAGTACTGGGATTACAAG
>PVJS01063416.1:0-10492 GCA_004027185.1 Glis glis | reverse complement strand
CGGATCCTCTGGTCTCCGCCTCCCAAAGTACTGGGATTACAGGTGTGTGCCACCACACCCGGCGGAGTCCATTTTAAAAGACAAAAAAGTGATATAAATTGGGCACAGAAAGAATGGAACACAGCCAGGCGTGGTGGAGCACGCTTGTAATCCCAGTACTTTGGGAGGCGGAGACCGGAGGATCCAGGTTCGCGGCCAGCCTCAGCTCGCTCGCTCGCTCTCTCTCTCCCTGTCTCTCTCTCTCTCTCTCTTTAGTGAGGCCCTCCTCAACTTCGTGAGACCCGGTTTCAAAATAAAAGTATAAAAAATAGGGCCGGGGGCGTAGCGCGGAGGTAGAACACCCCTGCGTTCAATCCTCGGTCCGCAAAAAAAAAAAAAAAGAAAGAATGGAACACAGAGACCAAAGTAAAAGTAAATTCTAAGAAATCCATACTCTCGTTGCTCCACCTTTCTGGTGATTAGATAGATATCCCTGGACTCACGACAAAATGACGCCCCGTGAGGGTGATCACAGAGAAAAACTTCATTTGAGTCTAGCACCAATAGGAGACCTTGAAGTGGAAGGGTAATGTGCCACCTGTAATATTTAAGAAGGAGGAATTGAGCTGGGCATGGTGGTGCACACCTGTAATCCAAGTACTTGGGAGGCTTAGACAGGAGGATTGTAGGTTCGAGGAGAGCCTCAGCAATATAGCAAGGCCCTCTGCAGCTTAGTGAGAGCCTGTTTCAAAATAAAAAATAAAATAGGGTTGGGGTTATAGCTCAGCAGCAGAACACCCCTGGAATCAATACCTAGTACCAAAAAAAAAAAAAAAAAAAGGAGGAGGAGGAGGAGAAGAAGGAATTGAAACATTCATAAGGAGGCAAGAGTGTGGGCTCCTCTCTGAAATGTGATGATTGTAACAGGCCCAAAGGTTAGTAGGAACCTGGGCATGGTGGCGCACACCTGTAATCCCAGTACTTGGGAGGCTGAAACAGGAGAATCACAGGTTCAAGGCCAGCCTAAGCAACTTAGCAAAACCCTGTTTCAAAAATAAAAGAATACAATAGGGCTGGATGTGTACCTCGGAGGTAGAATATTCCAGGGTTCTATTCCCAGTACCACAAAAAATAAATATAAATAAATAAGCTGATAGGAAGCCAGGCTTGGTGTCCCACTCCTATAATCCCGGTACTTGGGAGGCTGAGACAGGAGGATCTCACGTTCAAGACCAGCCTTTGCAACTTAGTGAGACCCTGTTTCAAAATAAAAGATAAAATAGGTCTGGGTCTGGGCTTTGTAGGACACACTTGTAATCCCAGTACTTAGGAGGCTGAGACAGGAGGATCACAATTTCACGGCCAGACTCAGCAACTTAGTGAGGATCTCAGCCACCTAGTGAGACCCTGTTTCAAAATAAAAAATAAAAATAGTGCTGAGAGTGTAGCTCAGGGCTAGAAGGCCTCTGAGTTCAATCCCCAGTACCAAAAAAAAAAAAAAAAAGGTCTGGGGGTATAGCTCAGAGGTAGAAGACTCCTGAGTTCAATCTCCAACACCAAAAAAAAAAAAAAAATTAAATAAATAAAAGTGACAGGAAAGTTCTAGACTTCCCTGAGAGTGGGTGGAAGGACTGGCTAAGGGCTTAACAGAGTCATGATGATCTGGGGAAGGAAATTACAGTAAATTTCAACCCTTCAAAAACCCAGCTATATTTTAGAAGTTTCAAGGAGTGATTTATTCTCACAGCTGCCACCTTCCCCATAAGACCTTTTCTGAGCCCTCAGGTGGAAGTGCTCCCCACTCCTCCCCCGCCCCCTCTAGCACTTGGTTCCGCCCTCATGCAGTCATGGCTGCCTCAAGCAGAGCCTGCTTGAAACTGACCTCTAGCCAATCTGCTCACTGGTGAGTCAACCAATGGGCAGGTCGAGGAAACATCTAAACCCCGTTCCTCCTCCACTTCTCCCCATGGCAGCGGATGGGACTCCTCTTTGCTGGCCGCCGAAGCTGGCCACCTGGACATCAGTGTTGTCCCTCCTTTCCCTTTGCTACCTGTGACTCCAGATCTAGTCAAGTCCTGTCGGCTCCATCACAACCCTCGCCACACTGTGCTGTGATTGGCGCCCCTCACCTGTCCCTCTGCTAGACCATCTGCTCCAGGGGCCCCAGGACTCCTATGATCTTCCTACATGGGGGTCAGCACAGGAGTCAGGAACACAGAGGGTGATGGGTACAAGCTTGTTGTGGAATGAGCAGATAATGGGGTATGTTTTGGACATGATGATTCTCTGTCGTGGGAGACTGTCCTATACATGGAGGGTGTTTGACGGCATGCCTGGTTTCTACCCACCACCTGCCAGTAGCACATCCACCCAGTTGTGACAACAAACAATGTCTCAGGACACTGTCCAATGAACACTGGGGGACCAAACTGCCCGGTTGAGAACCATTGCTCTCATGAATGAGTGTCAACCTTGGGATCCCCTTGCGCACCTTGAGTCTAGCTCAGGGAATGAGCACAGTTAGTTGATCAGTGAATGTTGATGGGGAGACCAGTATAGGCTCATGAGATGGGTGCCTGACCTCTCCTGGCTCCTCGGAAGAGGGAAAAACTCTACTAAGTGCTGGCTAAGGACTGTTTTGTCATTTGATGACTGATTATATCACAAGGACACAAGAGGGAGCTGTAACTAAGGAGCTCTCCAGCTGAGGTGCGCTGGGGTGGGTGCTCAGGCTGATGCTTTCTGATGGCAGCTGGTTTTGAGGCTGCAGCCAGGGTCCTAGGTTTACACAATTTTTTTTTTTTGGTCCGGGATTGAACCCAGGGGCATTCTACCTTCAAGCTATTACCTTCAGCCTTTTTAAAATTTTAATTTGAAACAGGGTCTTGCTAAGTTGCTGAAGCTGGCCTGGAACCTGCAATCTTCGGGTCTCAGCCTCCCAAGTACTGGGATTATAGGCATGCACTACCACTCTGGCTTGGACAATTTTTTAAGCCACTAAACTAACTAAAGAAGATCCCTGCATTGTGGTTACCCCCTCAGAAGTATAGGTAGGGGGGAAATAATATAACTTGTGCATACTCCATAGACAGGGTTCTGCAACAGGAGTAGTGTCTTTGCAGCTTTCTTGACAATGACCTTTCTTCAGTGGCAGCAAGGAACTGAGGAGTTGACACAAGGGCTCTTGGCTCTCCCCAAATCACTGACACATCAAACTTGAAGGTTGTTCAAGGTCGTCTAGCTCTCTAGTCCTTTGGCCTCCATGTGGGCCCATAGCCTCAAAACCTTGGAACTATAGATATTTTTGTGATACGACTTTGTCTTTGTGCTGGGGGATGGGAAAAGAATATCTGGCTTCCATCATATATGTGTGTGTGTGTGTATATATATTGGAATGAACTCAAGGGCATTCTACCTTTGAGCTACACCCCTGCCCTTTTTATGTTTTGTTTTGAAACAGGGCCTCACTAAGTTGCTGAGTCTAACTTGCTGAGGCTGGCCTTGAACCTGTGATCCTCCTTTCTCAGCCTACTAAGAACCAGTATTACAGGCATGCAATTCAAATAAATAAGCTATATTTTAGAATAAGTACATCCCCCAAATTAAATGGGACATACTTGTACTAAAAATCATTTGTTGTTTTGTTTACTTGAATTTGTGTGTGTGTGTGTGTGTGTGTGTGTGTGTGTGTGTGTGTGTTACTAGGGATCGAACCCAGCAGCCTTCTACCACTGGCTATACCCCCAGACCTATTTTATTTTATATTTAGAAACAGGGTCTTGCTAAGTTTTTGAGGCTGGCCTGAAACCTGTGAACCTCTTGTCTCAACCTCCCAAGTACTGGGATTACAAGTGTGTGCCACCACGCCCAGCCATTTCTTGTTTATCAGAAATTCAAATCCAACTGGGTATCTTGAATTTATTTATTTAATTTGTTTTTTTGTGCTAAATCTGACAACCTTGTCTCCCAGTGATGGCCCAGGAGTCTTCAGCTGGAAGCAAACTCTAAGGCACCAGCCAATAGGTGTGTGTGTGTGTGTGTGTGTGTGTGTGTGTGTGTGTGTGTATGTGTGTCTAATATAAGGGATTGAACCCAGGGGTGTTCTGAAAGGCACCCCGTTTTAGAGGGGATCCCCCGCTCTAGCCACGGGACTCAGCGCCGACCCAGGGACTCTCAGGAGACCAACTTGCTGCAAACGCACGAGGTTTATTGAAGAAACCAGTGCACTGGGGCCGAGCTCGTATCTCACGCAGGAGCAGAGGAGCTCGACGACCAGCAAGGGGAGACGAGGGTATTTAAAGATACAACAGAAGAAGAAAAAGGGGGGGGTAGGGCAAAGCGAGGTACGTGGAGGAATTTTTACAAGCTTATTTTTACCATTCTGTTAAACATCAGTAATTAACCAATTCCTACAACAATGTTGTTTATCGTGATCCTATTTCATATCTACTAGTGGTTTAGCTAGTTCTTGGAGCAGCCTGCCTCTAGGGCAAAGGTCAGGGGCGAGGCTGTGTTTCTAGTAGAGCTGGCTTAATGAAGGTCTAGGGGTCTTAATATTTCAGGAGATGGTTCTTTCAGTTCTACCTCCAAGCTACATGCCAGCCCTTTATTTATTATTTATTTTTTGTGGTAATGGGGATTTTTTTTCTGAAACTGGGGATTGAACCCAGGGGCATTCTATCTCTGAGCTACATAACTCAGCCCATATTTTTTTTCTCTCTCTCTTTGAAACAGGGTCTTAGCCGGGCGTGGTGGCACATGCTTGTTTTCCCAGTACTTTGGGAGGCGGAGACCGGAGGATTCGGGTTCGCGCCAGCCTCAGCTCTCTCTCTCTCTCTCTACCTAGTGAGACCCGGTTTCAAAATAAAGTATAAAAAAATAGTGCCGGTGGTGTAGCGAGGAGGTAGAACGCCCCTGGATTCAATCCCCGGTACTGCCAAAAAAAAAGAAACAGGGTCTTGCTAGGTTACTTAGAGTCTCACTACTTGGTGAGACTGTCTTTGAAACTATGATCCTCCTGTCTCAGCCTCCCTAGTACAGGGATTCCAGGTGTGTACTATCATGCCTGTCTACCCCAGCCTTTTTTTTTTTTTTTTTTTGCAGTTCCGGGCATTGAACGCAGGGGCGTTCTACCTCCGTGCTACGCCCCCGGCCCTATTTTTTTTATGCTTTATTTTTGAAACCGGGTCTCACGAAGTTGCGGAGGGCCTCACTAGGTATATATATAGAGAGAGAGATAGATAGAGAGAGAGAGAGAGAGGAGAGAGATAGATCGATTGATCGATCGATCGATCGATCGTATGCACGCGCACGCGCGCTGAGGCTGGCTGCGAACCCTGATCCTCCGGTCTCCGCCTCCCAAAGTACTGGGGTTACAAGCGTGCGCCACCACGCTCGGCTTACCCCAGCCTTTTTCATTTCTTATTTTGAAACAGGGTATTGCCAAGTTGCTGAGGAAGGCCTCAAACCCACAATCCTGCTGTCTCTGTCTTCCAAGTACTAGAATTACAGGTATGTGCCACCAGGCTCTGCTAGTCAATTTTATTATTATTATTATTATTATTATTATTATTTATAGTAGTAGTAGTAGTAATATTATTTTGTGGTACTGTGGATGGAAACCAGGGGCCTTCTACCTTTGGGCTATACCCTCAGACCTATTTTATTTTTTATTTGGAAACAGGGTATCACTAAGTTGCTGAGAGCCTCACTAAGTTGCTGAGGCTGGCTTCAGATCTGTGATCCTCCTGTCTTAGCCTCCAAGTACTGGGATTACAAGCGTGCACTACCATACCTGTTTTTTTTTTTTTAATTTATTGTGGTACTGGGCATTGAACACAGGGGCATTCTACCTCTGAGCTACACCCCAGCCCTATTTTATTTTTTCTTTGGAAACAGGGTCTCACTAAGTTGCTGAGACTGGCCTTGAACCTGCAATCCTCTTCTCTTAGCCTCCTAGCTACTGGAATCACAGGTTGGCCAGTGGGTTTTAATGACTCACACTGCCTCTGGCCCTGATCTCAGTAGAAGCCACACAGGCCCTGGGCCTGCTGATGAGACCCACCCAGGCCTCTCTGTGACTCCAGAGGCCCGAGGAGTCCTGGAGTGCTGCTGGTATTCTATTTGTATGTGGCCTCAAAGAAGATGACATTTCACAGATCTGAGAAGAGTAAAGACTAAATTTATTTAACACAACAGCCCTTGGGGCCCTGCGGCTGCATCACTGAGACAAACAGGGAAGGTGATTTGGGCTGAGTGTGCTCACTATGCAGGGGACCTGCTGCAGCCCCCTTCCCACACTCTTCTTTTTTTTGTGGTACTGGGTATTGAACCCCAGGGCATTCTTCCTCCAAGCTATACCCTCAGTGTGGGTGATTTGAGGTGACTGGAGCTATCTGTTCTATGTTTTCTGTCCCCTGAGAGTGTGGCGTGACTTGCGGCTTGGCACACCGAGCCGAGTGGGGGGCAAACTCCCTGCACAAGCACGCTTGTTTCCATGGGAACGGGGCATAGGGGAAAGCTACGGCCTTGAAGAGCCTTAGTTTCTCACTGCATGCCTTTTGCTCCATAAACAAGCCTTGAGAACGTGATAAGCACAAGACCGCTATTTTTTAGTTTTTAGAAGCCTTGTTTTGAGGGAACTTGTCTGTAAAGGGTTCTCAGGATCTCTGGATAAAAGAAGTCTGATACTCATAATAAATATGCATTTGCTTGGAGCTGGTCTCCTTCTTAGCATCCCCAGTGTCCTGACCGTGGCACTGAAACCACTCCCCAGGGTCTCCGCTCCACTAGAGAGTGACCACACTCCAGCCCTATTTTTTATTCTTTATTTGGAAACAGGGTCTTGCTAAGTTGCAGGGGGCCTCACTAAGTAGCTGAGGCTGGCTGTGAACCTGTGATCCTCCTGTCTCAGCCTCCCAAGTACTGGGATTACAAGCATGCGCCACCACACCTGGCTCCTTCCCACACTCTTTAGACACTCTCAGAAACATTTTAAGACCGCAAGGGCCATTTTATCTGCAAGGAATGAATGAAAAAAAAACCATAAGAAAAATACACATTTATTTTTCCTATTAAGCATATTTGCTGCAGGTGACCATCTTCTCATCTTCTGGCCTTCAGCACAGCAGAGGAAGGAGAGGGATGGGAGGGAGCTGAGAGCACCTGTGCTTGCTGCCTCTGCTTTGTGTTGTGAGCGCTGCCCGCAGGAACCTGGTCTTCAGGTCAGCTTTTCAAAGGACTTGTGCTCTCGGTCCGCTTGGTCTTCTCCTTTGTGGCAGGTGAGGTCATAGAGGGGATGGAGAGAAGCCATATGTTCAGCTCTGTGCACTTCCAGAGAACAAGGACCACCCAGAATTTGTTATTGTTTTCTTTTGAAACAAGGTCTCACTAAGTTTCTGAGGCTGGTCTTGAACTTGTGATCCTCCTGTCTCAGCCTCCCAACTACTGGGATTACAGTTATGCACCACCACGCCCAACCTGCCTTTTAAAAATAACATCAAATACTCACCATAAGGTAGGGATAATACGCTAACTGCTTGGAATGATTAGCACTGCGACCCACGATCCTATCTCATCTCCTTTCTCACTCAATACTATCCCCATTTAGAAGCTGAAAAAACTGAGTTTCTGAGGGCTGAGACATCTTGGTGGAGGCACACACCTGGTTAAGTGGTAGCATCTCAAATGTGGACAGCATCAGAAACCCCTGAGAGCTTGTGAGTTTTGATTCTGGAGACTGATTCTGCAGGTGTGGGCTGGACCCGAGGTCCCTGCTGCAGCCAGTTCAAGGACCACACTCTGAAATAACCTTGTTTACATTCTCCTGTTGTGCTAATGACCCCCTTTCAAAGAATTCACTTACATAGAGACCTACAGTACAAAGCAAGAGATTCCTGGAAAATTTTTCCTTTTGTAACTCTCTCTCTTTATATTTTTATTTTTTGCAGGGCTAGGGATTGAACCCAAGGCCCTGCACTTGCTAGGTGAGTGCTCTACCACTGAGCTATGCTCCAGCCCTTGTTTATGCCTTTTGGGTTACTGATTGACTTTCAGAATTTAAAAGTTGTCTTTGGCCGGGCATGTGTGGTGGTGCAGGCTTGTAATCCCAGAATTTGTGAGGCTGAGACAGGAGGATTGCAGGTTTGAGACCAGCCTCAGCAACTTAGTGAGGCCCTGTTTCAAAATAAAAAAATAAAATAGTGATGGGGTTGTAGCTCAGCAGTAGACTGCCCCTGGGTTCCATCCCCAGTACCACAAAAATAGAAAAATAAAAGATATATAAAAGTCATCCTATGGATTTCATTCCTCCAGAATTATATATAATCTGAGTTGTAGCTGACCTGATTCCTGAGGAGCAGGTGTGGTCCGGGCTTCCCACCCATGCTTGGCTAACTCAGAGCACAGGGTGGAAAGCACTGTACAACTGGCAGATTAATTGGGATGCATTTGGCACGTGTGTGTGTGTGTGTGTGTGTGTGTGTGTGTGTCCCCATGCCACACTCTTTTCAGTTCCAGGACCAGGTGTGGCTAAACCCCATAGAAACCTGAAGAGGAGCTGCCTCTTCTGACCACATGAAATGCAGCTTCCCCCAACTTCCCCAAATTGGCTTGCTCAACGAGGAAGCAATCGCTTTCATTCTTGCCTCGCAAAATCCAGGGTTGGTTAAAAAAAAAAAAAAAGCTCCACAGCCACCGAAGCTGGACTCTGGTTATCAAGGCCACACACCAAGGAGAAGTGCCACTTGCAACTCCTCAGCTCCCCCGGGGCACCACTCATCCATGGCTGCTTTCCTGCCCAGGACAACCCACCAGACAGGAAGGAAGGAACCATGTGCACCCTCGGCTTTCCTCAGAAAATAGCATTTGGCCAGGCGTGATGGCTCACGCTTGTAATCCCAGTACTTGGGAGGCTGAGACAGGAGGATTGCAGGCTCGCAGCCAGTCTCAGCTACTTAGTGAGGTACTCTGCAACTTAGTCAGACCCTGTTTCAAAATAAAGAATAAAAAATAGGGCTGGGAATGTAGCTCAGAGGTAGAATGCCCTGGTTCAATCCCTGGTACTACAAAAAAAGAAAGAAAGAAGGAAGAAAGAAAGGAAGGAAGGAAGGAAGGAAGGAAGGAAGGAAGGATGGAAGGAAGGAAGGAAGGAAGAAAGAAAGAAGAAAGAAGAAAGAAAGAAGAAAGAAAGAAAGAAAGAAAGAAAGAAAGAAAGAAAGTAAGTAGCATTTGGCTCCAACTATCAAGGTGGAAATGACCACTCTGTTGCTGACCACAGTGATAAATCCTTTTTTCCATGGAGCAAGAAAGACTGGAATTGGAAAAGAAAAGGAAATATAGAGGTTCTTCCTCTGCCAACAAGAAAGAATATCAGGTTTAAGTAACAAATTCACACTGATTTTTACAATCCTTGTACCTGTCATCTGACATTGGCATTTACCTCTGAGGGACACTGTACTCATAGTCGGTGCTTAAACCATTGTTTCTGCTCTAAATGGAGGCCGGCTATGGTGATTAAGGAGGGAGCAACAAGGTTGCTGGGGTAGACTCCTCTTTGGGGATCTTATCTGTGGCTGTGATTGTACACTCAATGCTTGACAAATGGGGGGCTTCTAGTAAATGAGTGAATGTGTGTGTGCATGAAGGGATGCATCCACTGAGGACCTGGGAAGAGCTGACCCTCTCTGCCCTTGGAAATGTTATCATCCAGGGCTCTGTCCTTCGTCCAACAATGGCATTGCATTCCTACTGTGGCTAGCATCTGTTCTAGGTGCTAAGTATGTAGAGTAGTGGTAGAGCGCTTGCCCAGCATGCATGAGGCCCTGGGCTCCATCCCCAGCAACACACACACACACACACACACACACACACACACACACGATTGAACAAAATGGATAATGCTTCTGTCCTCTGCAACCTATATTCTAGCAGATGAATATATACAGTAAATGAACAAGAAAGGTGGAGTATATATTTTTGGTGGCAAGTACATTAGAAAGAAATAAAGACAGGTAAAGTGGGTAGGAATGAGAGGGAACTTTGGAGCACATGTGTTTGGAAATCAAACAGGCCTGGGGGTGACTCTTGTTCTGCCACATGGTGACCCTGTAATCCCTGGGTGAGTTACTAATCTCCCAATCTCGGTTTCTACATCTATAAAATGGGAATCACAATACCTACCTCCTGCAGTTGTTGCAAGCATTAAATAAAAATGCATAGCCAGGCGTGGTGGTGCACACCTGTAATTCCAGTACTTGGGAGGCTGAGACACGAGAATTGCAGGTTTGCAGCCAGCCTCAGCTACTTAGTGAGGCCCTCTGTAATTTAGTGAGACCCTGCTTCAAAAATAAAGAATAAAAATAGGACTGGGGGTGTAGCTTGGAGGTAGAATGCCCCTGGATTCAATCCCCAGTGCCAAAAAAAATATATATATAAGCCCATTGTACAGTGTTCAACCATGGGAAATTGTTACTATTGTGTGTGTGTGTGTGTGTGTGTGTGTGTGTGTGTGTGT
>PVJS01063415.1:0-10490 GCA_004027185.1 Glis glis | reverse complement strand
CCTGGATCCTCCGGTCTCCGCCTCCCAAAGTACTGGGATTACAAGCGTGCGCCACCACACCCGGCCCATTGAACAAAGTTTTTTTATTACAGAAAGAAACGGGGGACAGAGTAAGCAAAGCACTACGCCAGAGGAGACACAGTGGAGTGCCTTGAAAGTAAGGCACTGATGCCTTTGAACATACACAATTTTTATAAGAATTATTATCCTTTGTTTCTTATCTCACTTAACCAATAGTCTTCTTTTTCCACTAAAAGCAGGGGCAGATCAGCCAATTAAACCTTTTTTTGCTAGCCCCCTTTGTTCATCCTCACAGAGACAGATAGGGCAGATATCGCTGATTAACAGGTGTTGCCTGGTTAACGAGGTCAGGGGGCTTCATGAAGCTTGTTAGTCTTAGCTGTTGTGAAAGTCTATAATTCTTTTCTAATTGCATGTGTTTGTGCTTGTACCATTCAGTGTCTAGCTGGGCTAACAGTCAACTTTTAGCTGACCAAGGTCAACCTTGGCTGCAGTTCTCGGCTGACAACTTAGAGACAGAGAAAAGGATTTTATTGTTCTGCCTGAGTATGAGAGCTTGTTCTCACTATTGGCAATTGATACCTATTAGTAATCAATGCGAGCCCAATCCCCATCAGCGGCGAACCCGGATCCTCCGGTCTCCGCCTCCCAAAGTATTGGGATTACAAGCGTGCGCCACCACGCCCGGCCCTTTATTCTTTATTTTGAAACAGGGTCTCGCTAAGTTGCAGAGGGCCTCAATAAGTAGCTGAGGCTGGCCATGAACCTGGGATCCTCCTGTCTCACCTCCCAAGTACTAGGATTACAAGCGTGCACCACCACGCCCAGCTCCTATTTTTATTCTTTATTTTGAAACAGGCTCTCACTAAATTGCGGAGGGCCTAAGTAGCTGAGGCTGGCCGCGAACCTGTGATCCTCCACGCCCAGCTTCAAAACACTTTTTTTTAAGAAACAATTTTGTTAATTTTCTCTATTGCTGTGTGTGTGTGTGTGTGTGTGTGTGTGTGTGTGTGTGTGTGTGTATCTAATCCCGGGGCACTCTACCACTGAACTATATCCCCAGCCCCTTTTTAAATTTTATTTTGAGACAGGGTCTCCCTCAATTGTCCAGGCTGGTCTAGAACTTGTGATCATCCTGCCTCAGCCTCCAGAGTAGTTGAAATTACAGGTGTGCACCACAACACCTGGCTAGTTCATTAATTTCTACTCTTATTTTCATCCTTTCATTTTTCAAATATTGTTAGTTCTTTTTTTTTTTGCGGTTCTGGGGATTGAACCCAGGGGCATTTTACCTCTGAGCTACACCCCCAGCCCTATTTTTTATTCTTTTATTTTGAAACAGGGTCTTGCTAAATTGTGGAGGGCCTCAGTAGTGAGGCTGGCTGCGAACCCAGATCCTCCGGTCTCAGCCTCCCAAGTACTGGGATTACAAGCATGTGCCACCATGCCTGGATTCAAATTTTTTTTTTTCCGGTACTGGGGATTGAACCCAGGGGCATTCTACCTCCGAACTACACCCCCGGCCCTAATTTTTATCCTTTATTTTGAAACCGGGTTGTGGGAACAAGATGGCCCTGACACTCCCACAGGCCCCTTCAGCCGTTACAGGCGTGGTGAGCAAGATGTTCTTTCCCTTCTGGGAAATTGTTTGCATGGGCTGTTCCGAGAGCAACGTGACCGCACCTTGAACCCTGGCTTGTGATTAACCGCCTCTTTCCGGAGCTCCCCGCCCCTCACAGGATTAGGGTATAAAAACCTGACCTGGGAAAATAATAAAGAGCTTTTTTAGCCTCAAGCCTGTGTTCCTGTATGATCAATCCCGACACCCTCCGCAGACACTCGGCCCAGGCTGAGCGGGCGCAGCACCGGGTCTCACGAAGTTGCAGAGGACCTCACTAAGTAGCTGAGGCTGGCCGCGAACCCGGATCCTCTCCACCTCCCAAGTACTGGGATTACAAGTGTGCGCCACCAAGCCCGGCTGGATTCAAATATTCTATTTCCTAGCAGCACAATTCACAGTGGCCAAATTATGGAACCAACCTAGATGTCCATCAACAGATGAATGGATTACAAAATTATGGGAAATGCACACAATGGAATTCTACTCAGCAATAAAGAAGAACAAAATAACAGCATTTGCAAGAAAATGGAAAGATCTGGAGAACATTATGTTAAGTGAGATTAGCCAATCACAAAAACAGAAGGGACATATGTTTTCATTAATATGCGCAATTTAGGGAGTAGTGGGGACACAAAAGGGACTCCAATGACAACAGAGAACCCTCAGTAGTGCAAGGGAAGGGGTACAAGGGAAGGGGAAGGGCAAGAAAGAAGTGAATCTATGGAATTACTGTCATAAACAATGTGTATATATGAGATTATACCAACATCATTCTCAGTGCTACATGTGGGAAGGAGGCAGGGGGGGAGGGATACCAAGAGCTGTGTGCATGTATGTTAACACCAAACTGATACTCATTGTGATGAGAGACTACAATGCACCAATAAAAACATAAAAAAACAAATATTCTATTTCCAACATTCTGCATTAAGTATTTGTAACTTGTTTTAAAACTTTTGGAGATAATTGGATATATGTATATGTAGTTATAAAAATAATACAGAGGAATCCCATGTGCCCTTTACCCAGTTTCACCCAATGGTAACACTTTTTTTTTGTGCGTGTGTGTGTGTGTGTGTGTGTGTGTGTGGTACTAGGGATTGAACCCAGGGACATTCTACCTCTGAACTACACTCCCAGCCCTACTTTATTTTTATTTTTGAAACACGGTCTGGGAGGCTGAGACAGGAGGATCACAGGTTCGAGGCCAGCCTCAGCTACTTAGTGAGGCCCTCTGCAACTTAGTAAGACCGTTTCAAAATAAAGAATAAAAAATAGTGCTGGAGGTGTAGCTTGGAGGTAGAATGCCCCTGGGCTCAATCCCCAGTACCGAAAAAAAAAAAAAAAAAAAAGAAACAGGATCTCCCTAGGTTGATGAGAGTCTTACTACTTGCTGAGGCTATCCTCGAACCAGCCATCCTCCTGTCCCAGCCTCCCAAGTACTGGGATTACAGGTGTGCGCCACCACACCCGGCTACCCAATGGTAACATATTGCAAAAGATATAGTACATCACAATTGACACAACCAAATACAGAACAGTATGTCCCCCAAGGATTCATGTATTAAAATTTAATCCCCAAATCAGGAGTGGTGGCACATGCCTATAATTCTAGTACTTAGGAGGCTGAGACAGAAGGATCTCAGGCTCAAGGACAGCTTCAGCAACTTAGTGAGACTCTCAGCAACCTAGGAAGACCCTGTTTCTTCCTTTTTCTTTTTTTTTTATGGTAATGGGGATTGAACCTGGGGCATTCTACCTGCGAATTACATCCCCAGCTGTATTTTATTTTTATTTTTATTATTTATTTATTTATTTATTTATTTTTGCGGTACCAGGGATTGAACCCAGGGGCGTTCTACCTCAGAGATAGACCCCCGGCCCTATTTTTTATCCTTTATTTTGAAACCGGGTCTCACGAAGTTGCGGAGGGCCTAAGTAGCTGAGGCTGGCCGCGAACCTGGATCCTCCAGTCTCAGCCTCCCAAGTACTGGGATTACAAGTGTGCGCCACCACGCCCGGCTTTATTTTTATTTTGAAACAGGGTCTCACTAGGTTGATGAGAGTCTCACTACTTGTTGAGGCTGTCCTCAAATCTGCGATCTTCCTGTCTCAGCCTCCCAAGTACTGGGATTACAGGTGTGCACCACTACTCCCGGCTTTAAGAACCTGTTTCAAAATTAAAAATAAAAAGGGCTGGGGTGTAGCTGAAGGTAGAATGCCCCTGGGTTCAATCCTCAGCACAAAAAAAAAAAAAAAGACTAGCCAGGTTTGGTGGTGGTGGCACACATCTGTAATCTCAGTACTTGGGAGGCTGAGACAGGAGGATCACAGGTTCAAAGCCAGTTTCAGCAATTTAGCGAGACCCTGTTTCCAAATAAAAAATAAAATAGGACTGAGGGTGTAGCTTGGAGGTAGAATGCCCCTGGGTTCAATGCCCAGCACCACACACACACATACAAAAATCTAATACAAGGTCTATCACCACAAGGAATCTCTCATGGTTGCCCTTTTATAGCAACATCTATTTCTCTCCTACATTCACCTCTTCCTAGCCCCACAATCAATAACCTGTTCTGTCTATGTTGACATTTCTAGAATATTATATAAACAGAGGCATACGTTTATGTATTGCCAAAAATGTTGAGAGATGGTATAATTGAATCATGAGGGTTCTAATCTCATCTGTGGATAAATCCATTGATGGATTTATTGGGTGGTAACATGGGCAGGTGGGATGTGGCCAGAGGAGGTAGGTCTCTGGAGTTGTGGTCTTGGGGGTTATATATGCCCCTCACCCCCTTGCCCTTGTGTTCCCCTCACATGGCCCGAGCTCCACACCATAGACAGGACCCAGCCTACAGTGGGCTGAAACCTCCAGGACTTCCAGCAAACAAATCTTCCTTCCTCTAAGTTGTGGTTGTCAGGCATTGTGGGTCTCAGCAGTGGGGATGTAACAATAACCTATTGACTGGCTTTTCTCACTCAGCATAATCCTCTGGAGATTTATTTAGGTTGTTGTATGAATCAGTAGTTAAATTACTTTTATTGTTGAACAGTATTCTAGGAATAGATGTACCACAGTTTAACTCATCCACTTAAGGACATACTGGTTGTTCAAGTTTTTAAGTTATTACGAATAAAGCTGCTATCAACAGAGAAACTGGATCACTCATTCGTACATTGTTGGTGGGAATATTAAATGATATAACCAGTCTGGTAAACAGCTTGGCAGTTTCTTTTTCTTTTCTTTTTTCTTGTGGTACTAGGGATTGAACCAAAGGACATTCTACTTTTGAGATACATTTCCAGCCCTTTTTTTTTTTTGTTTTGAAACAGGGTCTCACTAGGTTGCTGAGGCTGATTTCGAACTTGTGATCTTCCTATCTCTGCTTTCCAAGTACTGGGATCACAGGTATGCACTACCACGCCCAGGTTGGCAGTTTCCTAAAAAACTAAACAAGAGCCGGCCAACCATGGCACACACCTGTAATCCCAGTACTTGGGAGGCTGAGACAGGAGGATCACAGGTTTGAGGTCAGCCTCAGCAATTTAGCAAAGCTGTCAGCAACTGAGCAAGAACACACACACACGCTACAGAGAAATTTGTTGTTTATGAATTTAACAAATTTTACATACAACATATTGGCTTTCAATTCCAAAATCTTTCATGGTTTCCTTTACTAGACAAAGTTATCTTTTGGCATTAATTTACGTGTGTGTGTGTGGTACTGGGGATTGAACCCAGAGGCATTCTACCTCCGAGCTATACCCCAAGCCCTATTTTACTTTTTATTTCGAAACAGGGTCTTGCTAAGTAGCTGAGGCTGGCCACTAACCTGTGATCCTCCTGTTTTAGCTTCCCAAGCACTGGGATTACAGGTCTGCACCAGCGTGCCTGGCAGTATTAATTTCTTACTATACTGCAATATAAATCTGTGGACACAGACTGTCTGATATTGATCTTTTGAAATATAATGTGGCTTCTTTGAGATCTACTTTTGTAAGATCTGATGTGTTCAGAAAGTCCATATTATTTTTTCGTGCATAATTCTACATATATATCTAAAATACATATGCTTTAATCTATTAACTTACTACTCATTATTTGCTTTTTTGATTGATTTATGACATATGTTAAAATCTCTAACTGTAACTGATTTATCCATTTCCCCCCATAGTCCCTTCAGTTGTTGCTTTTAAAATTAAAGGTTGGACTGGGGGTATAGCTCAGTGGTAGAGTGCTTGCCTAGCATGTCCTGAGTTTGATCCCCAGTACTGAAAAAAAAAGGTTGAAATTTTTCTGTTCTTAGTGGTAAAAATGTGCATCAGAATTTCAAGAGAATATACTTTTATTCAATGTCTAGGTTTTGATTTTATTTATATTTGGTGCTGGGGATTGAACCCAGGGGCATTTTACCTCCAAGCTATACCCCCAACCCCTTGTTTTATTTTTTATTTTTTATATTTATTTATTTTTTTTTTTGCGGTACTGGGGATTGAACCCAGGAGCGTTCTACCCCCGCGCTATGCCCCCGGCCCTATTTTTTTATACTTTATTTTGAAACCGGGTCTCATGAAGTTGCGGAGGGCCTCACTGAGAGAGAGAGAGAGAGAGAGACAGAGAGAGAGAGAGAGAGAGAGAGAGAGAGAGAGCTGAGGCTGGCCACGAACCCGGATCCTCCGGTCTCCGCCTCCCAAAGTACTGGGATTACAAGCGCGCGCCACCACGCCCGGCTTATTTTTTATTTTGAAATAGGGCCTCACTAGGTTGCTGAGGGCCTCACTAAATTACTGAGGCTGGCTGTGAACCTGTGATCCTCCCGACTCAGCCTCCCAAGTACTAGGATTACAGGCACGTACCACCACACCTGGCTAATGAATAGTTTTTTTTTTTTTTTTTGCGGTACCGGGGATTGAACGCAGGGGCGTTCTACCTCCACGCTACGCCCCCGGCCCTATTTTTTATACTTTATTTTGAAACCGGGTCTCACGAAGTTGCGGAGGGCCTCACTAAGGGGAGAGAGAGAGAGAGAGAGAGAGAGAGCAAGTGTGAGAGCTGAGGCTGGCCGCGAACCCGGATCCTCCGGTCTCCACCTCCCAAAGTACTGGGATTACAAGCGTGCGCCACCATGCCCGGCTTATGAATAGGTTTTTAATATAAGTACTTCTGTGAAATAAATCGCAATGACGACATTTAAGTTTCTCCAGTACAATTTATTATTATTACATTTTAGTTTGCATTTAAATGTCTTAGATATATTACACTCAAAGTAACAGAGCTCCAGAGAGAGACCATTAACTAAGACAGGAACAGTCTCACTTTCTTAGTGTGTCAACTTTCTAGCTAGCTTGCTTGCCTCCCCGCTAGAGATGCTTGCTCTCTTGTAGTTACTACATAATTGTCTTTGAGATGTGGCTGAAGGGGCTGGGGTATAGCTCAATGGCAGAGTGCACACTTAGCATGTGTGAGGTCCTGGGTTCAATCCCTAGGACCAAGAAAAGGGGGAAAAACGGCTGAAGCTTGGATTTACATTTTTTTTTTTTTTTGCGGTACCGGGGATTGAACCCAAGGGCGTTCTACCTCCGCGCTACACCCCCAGCCCTGTTTTTTATCCTTTACTGAAACCGGGTCTCACGAAGTTGCAGGAGGGCCTCACTAAGTAGCTGAGGTTGGCTGCGAACCCGGATCCTCCGGTCTCCGCCTCCCAAGTACTGGGATTACAAGCGTGCGCCACCACGCCCGGCTCTTGGATTTACATTTTGCATCAAGCCAAGTCTGTGTGACTCCATGAATACAGGCGGATGAAGTCAATGATGAAGAATCTACAAATACTGGCTATTCTCTTGGGAGAAGAAAATATTCCCCATCTAAAGTGCAGCTACAGTTTTCTAACAGGAAAATAACAGCAAGGGGAAAGAATCTATAATAAGGATGAAGAAAATACTCTGAGAATAGAGTAAGTACAATATACACACACCAGAGTAAATAGTAAGGCTTCTCCTGAGTCCAAGCTTACTTTTATTTCTAAAAGTCTGATAAAAATTTACTCAATTACATCTCATACAATAATATTTAGTGAACTTTATCCCAAAAGGCTATGTTTTAAATTCCATTTGTAAAAATAACAAGTTTTATCGCTTAGTCTCTGGTCAGTAAGAAAAAAAACCTGCTAGAAATAACAATAAATAATTTCACACAAAAGGCCAGGTGACATAAGACTATTATATTAATCAATATTTTCTTTGTATTTACAATAAATCCATTTGTTAATACTGCGATAGAAAAAATGAATCAGTCCACATTATGTTATAAAAACAGGCTTTAAAGATGATCCTCTCACAACACTTTTCAACGTAACGAAAGTTTGGAGTGAAGACAAAACTGACAGAGTACGTTAGATTGGCTGTGTCTTGGAATCGGGAACCAAGGGCATTACCATTGACCAAATAACAAAAGTAGTTTAGTTTTTCCAGAACTACTTAAATACAATAGTTACCATGTGAAAAGCTAATCATTTTACTTTGTGAGTTAGATAACTAAAAACTCTAAATTGGGTTTTGTATTAATCGAAAGCAACCCCAAACCAAAAAAAAAGCATAGATACAAAGAAAACAAGGTATTAAGAAAACAAGGTATTCTTACGGGTGCATCATGCATAAAGGGATAATTACATAATACATTCCTTAATGACCAGACTAATAAATAAATGAGGTAAATTTTACAGTCATTGGAACAAATAAACTATATTTAACCACTAGATCTGTGCTGCCACTGTTTATTTCAAAATATAAAATAATTATTCTGTCTAAAAAGTGTAAGTTTTGAGTGTTTGCTTTTTAGATCCCCTTTTGAGATATTAAAGAGACACTAACAAAATATTATCTGAATATAAATTATCAACACCAATATGATACACATATCATGTGATTTTCATTTTATAGATGAAGGTGGAAATATTGTAAAACCTAGAAAGAAGGATGAAAACAGACTGGACAGAATTTAAATTACTAAACTATTCCATGATAAAAATCTAGAAACGAAATAAAAATGAAATTCACAAAATAGATAGCTTGATATCTGTTCCATGTGTAGTGGAATGCAACCTCTCAACAGATTCCTTACCTCAAAAGTAAAAGGAGAAAGAAAACATAAATCTCTTTTTAGTTTTGGTTTTCCAGTTGATGCTCTAAAAGAAGCCTTATATTAGCAAGAACTGTACCACTAATCTTAGTTATTAGACAGAAGAGAAAAAATATTAAATTGAATTAATCAGTTGTACCAAGAATTTCCTACCAAGCTATTATTAATTATCTATCTTCTGGTACCCTTGGTATAGTAAATCATGTCTATCATAGCTATTGATGATGGCCCTTTTCATAGCATACCAATTTCCATTTCACTTTCTCCCTTGCCATGTAAATGCATTTTATTGTCTGAGGGGAAATTTTATTTTATAAATTCCTTATTTCAATACCTGAAGAGGTGATTTAAAAACATAAATGAATGCACCAACTAATCCTGAGATGATTATTATGATGATGATGACAGGAAAACTAAAACCCAGATGATTTTCACTCAAATTTCTGCTTTAGCTTTTTTTGGAAGAGAGCTGGCAGAATAGAAAGAACAGCCAAAATCATCAGTATAAATACTGAGTTCCAGGAAACAGCTTCCCCTGCTGTTGTAAGCTGGTAGAGTGTTGTTCCTGCCTTAATCGCTACGAAAGATGGAGGTGCAACACCTAAAAAAAATAAATAAAAGCATACAGTAAAAACCATCATTTGTTCTTTTTTTTTTTTGCGGTACCAGGGATCAAACCCAGGGGTGTTCTACCTCCGAGCTACACCCCTGGCCCTATTTTTTATCCTTTATTTTGAAATCGGGTCTCATGAAGTTGCGGAGGGCCTCACTAACTAGCTGAGGCTGGCCACAAACCCGGATCCTCTGGTCTCAGCCTCCAAAGTACTGGGATTACAAGCGTGCGCCACCACGCCCGGCTTTATTTGTTCTTAAAAATTGCAAATTTCTGTGTACATAAAATTTTATAAGGACACAGTTATTTCCATTTGGAAAAAAAGATTATTAAGAATTTAGACCAGAGCCATGCATGGTGGTGCATGCTTGTAATCCTAGTACTTGGGAGGCTGAGACAGGAGGATTGCAGGTTCACAGCCAGTCTCAACTTAGCAAGACTGTTTCAAAATAAAATAGGGTTGAGGATATAGCTCAGAGGCAGAATGCCCCTAAGCTCAATCCCCCAGTACCACAAACAAATAAAAAATAAAATAAAATAAAATTAGACCAGGAGTTGGGAGGCTGAGTGAGACAGGAAGATCACAGGTTCAAGGCCAGCACACAGTAACTCAAGAGACACTATTTCTTTTTTATTTATTTTTTTGCAGTACTGGGGATTGAACCCAGGGGCATTCTACCTCCGAGCTACATCCCCAGCCCTATTTTTTATTCTTTATTTTGAAACAGGGTCTCGCTAAGTTGCAGAGGGCCTCACTAAGTAGCTGAGGCTGGCCACGAACCCGGATCCTCAGTTTCAGCCTCCCAAGTACTGGGATTACAAGTGTGCGCCACCATGCCCGGCTAAGAGACACTATTTAAAAATAGAAATAAAAAGGAGTAGCCGGGCGTGGTGGCGCACGCTTGTAATCCCAGTACTTTGGGAGGTGGAGACCGGAGGATCCGGGTTCGCGGCCAGCCTCAGCTCTTGCGCTCTCTTTCTCCCTGTCTCTCTCTCTCCCTGTCTGTATCTCTCTCTCTCTTTAGTGAGGCCCTCTGCCACTTCGTGAGACCTGGTTTCAAAATAAAGTATAAAAAAAATAGGGCCGGGGG
>PVJS01063414.1:0-10490 GCA_004027185.1 Glis glis | reverse complement strand
GCTCATTTAGCCCTCCCTCACATCCCACCCCATTCCCTCCCCCTTCCCTCCTTTCCATGTTCAACATAGTGATCGACTCTGATAAGTTTGTGTATATACATCATGTGCATTAGTGTATTTCCCTCTTCCCCCCTCCCGTCTCCCTCAGTTAGGTCGCCTTCTTTGCTCAACTAAAGTTTTCTCCTTCTTTGTCTGGAGTTCCTTCTAAGTCCCATTCTCCCTAGCTTCCACATACTAGGGAGAACATCCGACTTTTCACTCTTTGCGACTGACTAATCTCACTTAGCATAATGTTCTCCAGTGCCCTCCATTTCCCTGCAAATGATATAATTTTGTTCTTCTTTATGGCTGCATAAAATTCCATTGTGTACATATCCCATAGTTTTGTGATCCATTCATCTGTCGATGGACACCTTGGCTGGTTCCAAAGTTTGGCAATTGTGAATTGTGCAGCTATAAACATAGATACACATGCATTAGTCTGGTGGTTTAGTTTCAGTTGTTTTGGGTAGAAGCCTTCTACCCAAAGGGGTATTTCTTTCTTCTGTAAAGTGTCTATTTAGTTCACTTGCCCAATTTTTTATTGGATTATTTGTTTTTTAGTGGTGATTTTTTTAAGTTCTCTATATATTCTAGATATGAGTCCTCTATCAGAGGAGTAGCTGGCAAAAATCTTCTCCCATTCTGTCAGCTCTATGTTGAGGTTCTTCATTGTTTCCTTTGCTACACAAAAGCTCTTTAGTTTAATGCAATCCCACGTATTGATTCTCATTTTAGTTTCCTGTGCTGTTGGGGTATTGTTGAGGAGTCTTTACCTGTTCCTATGTATTGAAGTGTTGAGACTATGCTCTCTTCGAGTAGCTGCAAGGTCTCTGGACTGATTTCTAGGTCTTTGATCCATCTTGAATTGATTCTTGTATAAGGTGAGAAAGTGGGGTTTATTTCTATTTTTCTGCATATGGTTAGCCAGTTTTGCCAGCACCATTTGTTGAAGAGGCTATCTTTTTTCCAGTGGGTGTTTTTAGCCCCTTTGTCAAATATCAATTGGCTGTAGGTGTGTGGGTTTGTTTTGGAGTCTTCTATTTTGCTCCACTGGTCTACGTGTCTGCTTTTGTGCCAATACCATGCTGTTTTTATTACTATGGCTTTGTATTATAGTTTGAAGTCGGATATTGTGATGCCTCCTGCGTGGTTTTTGTTGCTGAGAACTACTTTGGCTATTCTGGGTTTTTTGTTGTTCCAAATGAATTTAAGGACAGATTTTCCTATATCAGTGAAGAATGACTTTCGTAATTTAATGAGTATTGCATTGAATCTGTAGAGCACTTTTGGAATAATGGCCATTTTAGTGATATTTATTCTGCCTACCCAAGAGCATGGGAGATCTTTCCATCTTCTAAGATCTTCTTCAATTTCTTTTTTCAATGTTTTATAGTTTTACTTGTAGAGGTCTTTTACCTCCTTGGTTAGGTTTATTCCCAAGAATTTTATTGTTTCGGGGGATATAGTGAGTGGAAATGACTTCTGGATTTCTTTTTCAGTGGATTTATGGTTGGCATACAGAAAATCTTCTGATTTTTTAAGATTGATTTTGTATCCAGACACTTTGCTGAATTTGTTGATCAGTTCTATGAGCCTTTTAGTTGAGTTTGTTGGATCTTCTAAGTATAATATCATGTCAACTGCAAATAGAGATAGTTTCAGTTCCTCTTTTCCTATTTGTACTCCTTTTATTTCCTTCTCTTGCCTTATTGCTCTGGCTAGAGTCTCAAGCACTATATTGAAAAGGAGTGGTGACAGTGGACATCCTTGTTCCTGTCTTGTTCCTGTTTTTAAAGGGAACTCTTGAAGTTTTTCCCCATTCAGTATGATGTTGGCTCTGGACCTGTTGTATATTGCCTTTTTGATGCTGAGGTATGTTCCTTCTATTCCAATTCTCTGCAGTGTTCTTATCATGAATGGGTGTTGGATTTTGTCAAATTCTTTTTCAGCATCTATTGAAATGATCATGTGATTGTTGTCTTTAGTTCTGTTTATGTGGTGGATTACATGGATTGTTTTTTGTATGTTGAACCAGCCTTGCATCCCTGGGATGAACCCGACTTGGTCATGATGTATGATTTTCATGATGTGGTTTTGAATGTGTGTTGCTAGTATTTTTATAGAAGTTTTGTGTCTAAGTTCATCAATGATATAGGTCTGTAGTTTTCTTTTCTTGAGCTGTCTTTGTTTGGTTTTGGTATTAGTGTGATGTTGGCTTCATAGAATGTGTTTGGGAGAGTCCCGTTTCTTTCTATTTCATAGAATAGATTGAGGAGTATCGGGATTAGTTCTTCTGTAAAGGTTTTATAAAATTCACCTGGGAAACCATCTGGACCTGGGCTTTTCTTTAATGGTAGGCTCTTTATTGCTGCTTCAATCTCTTTAATTGCTATTGGTTGATTTAAATTTTCTTTATCTTCTTGAGTCAAAGTGGGAAGGCTGTACGTGTCTAAAAATTTCTCAATTTCTTCTAGGTTTTCCATTTTGTTGGAGTATAGTTTTTCAAAGTAGTTTCTGATTATCCTCTGGATTTCTGTACTGTTGGTGGTAATATCACCTTTTTCCTCTCTTATTTTAGTAATTTTCTTTTGGTTAGGTTGGCTAGTGGTTTATCTATCTTGTTTACTTTTTCAAGGAACCAGCTTTTGGTTTTGTTGATTTTTTGTATTGTTTTTTTATTCTCTACTTTGTTGATTTCTGCTCTGATTTTAATAATTTCCTGTCTTCTACTAACTTTGGGGTTAGACTGTTCCTGTTTTTCAAGGGCTTTGAGGTGTGTCATTAGGTTATTTATTTGGTGATTTTCTGTTCTTCTTATGTGGGCACTCAGTGCTATGAATTTTCCTCTTAATACTGCCTCCAGGGTGTCCCAGAGATTTTGATATGTTGTATCTCTGTTTTCATTTGTTTCTAGGAATTTCTTGATTTCTCTCCTTATTTCTTCTTTCACCCATTCCTCATTCAGCAGTGTGGTGTTCAGTCTCCACATGTTTATGAGGCTTTTCTGGGTCTTCTTATAGTTGATTTCTAGTTTCATTCCATTATGGTCTGAAAAGACGCAGGGAATTATGTCACATTTTTTAACTTGCTAGTATTCACTTTGTGGCCTAGGGTATGGTCTATTTTAGAGAAAGTTCCATGAGCAGCTGAAAAAAATATGAATTCAGCTGTAGTTGGGTGGAATATTCTGTATGTGTCTACTAGGTCCATTTGGTTTATGGTATTCCTTAGGTCTGAAGCATCTTTACTGACCTTTTGTCTTGAAGATCGATCTAGTGGTGTGAGAGGTGTGTTGAAGTCTCCCAATATTATTGTATTGGGATATATGTGTGATTTAATGTCGCAAAGCATCTCTTTTATGAAAATGGTTGCACCTATGTTTGGGGCATAAATGTTGGCTATTGTTATATCCTCTTGCTGAATTGTTCCTTTTACCAGTAAGAAATGACCTTCTTTGTCTCTTCTGATAAGTTTAGGTTTGAAGTCTAATTTGTCTGATATCATAATTGCTACTTCTGCTTGTTTTTCTGTTAGCGTGGATTACCTTGCCCCACCCCTTCAACTTTAGTTTGTGTGTATCTTTACTTGTAAGGTGTGTTTCTTGCAGGCAAAATATAGATGTATTGTGATTTTTAATCCATTTTGCCACCTTATGTCTTTTGACTGGGAAGTTGAGGCCATTTATATTCAGAGTGATTATTGAGAGATGGGTTTTAATTCCTAACATTTTGAGTTTTAATTTCTGTTTGAGGTAGTGTTCGTTCTTTGCCTAGTTGTTTGTTTGATGGAAATCATTGTTTCTCTGGTTCTGACATTTCCTTATTATGTCTTCTTTGTAATTAATCTCTTTGAGCATTTTCTCTAGTGCTGGTTTGGAAGACATAAAGTCTTTCAGCTTCTGTTTGTCATGGAAGGTTTTCATTTCTCCATCAAATTTGATAGATATCTTTGCTGGGTAGACAAATCTTGGCTGGATGTTGTTTTCTTTCAGAGTTTAGAATATGTCACTCCAGGCCTTCCTGGCTTTCATGACTTGGTTTGGAAGGTCGGGAGTGATTCTTATTGGTTTGCCTCTGAATATTACTTGCTCTTTTACTCTTGCTGCCTTTAAGATTCTCTCTTTGGCCTCTACATTAGTCAGTTTATTATGTGGCGTGGTGAACCTCTTCTCTGATCCTGTCTATTGGGGGTTCTATATGTTCCCTGTACCTGTGTATTGACCTCCCTTTCTATGTTTGGAAAATTTTCTAATATTACTTCTCTGAAAAGATTATTGATTCCTTTAGTTTCAGCTTCTAATCCCTCTTCTATGCCTATTATTCTTATGTTTGCTCTTTTAAGACTGGCTGAGATCTCTTCAATGTCCAATTCATGCTGTTTGAATTGTTTTTTCTAATTTATATACTATGTGTTCATTTTTGGAGAGGTCATCTTCTAAGAGTGAGATTCTGTTTTCCGTGTGGTCTAGACTATTGCTGATGGTCTGTATTGATGTCTTCATTTCAATTATTGCATCCTTCACTTCCTTCAGAGCTTCTTTTTGATTCCTGTTCAGGGTGTCGGATTCTTTGCTTATTTGATCCTTCATTCCTTTCAGGCTCTCTCTGAATTCTTTTCGGAAATCCTGTATCATTTCTTCTATTGAAGTTCTGAGTTGTCCTTCTGGCAATATTTGCACTTCTGAGTTGGCGGGCTCTGTTGTTGTGGGATTGTGGGGGCTCATTGTTTCTTTGCTATTCTTCCTTTTCATGATTTCAGGTTTCTTATGTTTATACCTTTGTTGCTTTTGGTAGTTCTCTCTCTCTCACTCTGTAAGTATCCTATGTCTAATCCCCCTCCCTTTATAGTTTCTTATCCTGGAGGTAGATAGTTGCTACTAGGTGAGCCTTAAAGGTGACTAGCCTTTACTGAATGGTTATTCTCACTTGCTGAGTATAATGTCCATTTGCAGGCCCAATTCTTAGTCTCCTTCAGTGATTGAGACCCTTGCCTGGTGCCTCTCACTACCTGGGCAAGCAATCAGTGCCGTTATTGCCCCTCTCACTGCAAGCGTGGGTCTCTGCGGTCTCCACTTGGGCTGTCCCTATGTCTCTTTCTGTCTACACCTATGGCAGGTGTCACCAGCAGGGGGCCCCGAGCTTGTGTCTCTCTTTGCCTACAGAAACAGCGGGTGTCGCTTTGCCCCGATTCTGTGCAAACATGGCACTTCACGTTTTCCACAGAGAGGGCTGGTTTGGTTCAATTTTCTCCAGGTACCACAGCTGTATGTCCTGTGGCATTCCCTGGGGTCTTTATAAAGGTGCTGCGACCTGCGGGCTGCAAGTCTGTCCCACCCAAATGTCACCAGGGACCATCTGCTTATCCACACATCTACCGCATCCCACAGCAGACCTTACTCCCACCTCCCCCGGGGCAATCCACACAGTCTCAGACCCTGCAAGTCCCTATGGCTGCGCTGGGTGGTCTCCCCCTGGGGCAGCTTGTTGACTTACAGTCTCGCTGAGCGCTGCTCTTATTCTCTGGGGTGGGGTGAGCTCAGCCGCTGCCGCAGGTTCTGGTCAGGCCTCCGGACCCTGGGGACTCTGCCGAGTGTGGATCAAACTGCTGCTCGCTTTTGTCGCTGATGCTCTGCAGTGCTGGTTTTAGAAGAGCTGCCTGACTTCTTTGTTGGTGGCCTGCAGAAGCCGCAATGCCAGTAGCCACCGGCATGGTCTGACCAAGACGGCGCCGCTGCCACTTCTGCCAACGCAGCAGTTCGGGTCTGTGTCGTGTGGAGAAAGTCACTGGTCGCCTTCACTGCTGCTATTCTGCAGCTGCTGGATTCACAGCAGGTCGCTGGCATCTCCATTGGTCTTGTGCAGGAGCCACAATGCTGGTACCCGCTGGTAAAGTCCTGCCGAGATGGCGCCATTGCAGCCGCTGTAGCCGCTGCCGTTTGGTCTCTTGAGTGTGGAGGAGCCGCTGCTTGCGTTTGTCTCTGCTGACCTGCAGTTGCTGAACTTACAACAGGTCTCTGGCTTCTCTGCCGGCGGCATGTGGAAGCTGCAATGCCGGTAGCGGCCCGCACGGTCCGGCCAAGATGGCGCCACCGCCGTCCCTTAGGTAAGGCGCTTAGAGCTTTTTACTTTCCTCTGTTTTGTGTTCTGGCTTTGATTTCATCGCGTTTCAAGCTTTTCGTTGTTTACTTTAAGTTTTTGTTGCTTTTCTTCTCCCGTGGAGAGGTCGCTTTCATGGCGATTGAGATCCAAGACTCAGAGAGATCGTAGTGTGGTATCTCCCTTGGTCACCATCTTGGATCCCTCCTCAACTTCCCACTAATGTCTTTTAAATGTGTCTAAGTGGGTTATATTTTTATTACTATATAATTCACAAAACATAAAATTCACCTTTCTAAGTTTACAATGAAGTGGATTTTGGTATATTGACAAAGTTGCCTGATCGTTGTGATCAAAATCCAGAACATTTCATCAACCCCCAAAGAAGCTATACTTTCATCAGAGGTTATTCCTATTCCATTCTTCCCCAACCCCTGCAATCATTAGTACATATTTTTGTCTTTATGGATTTGTCAATTCTGAATATTTCATATGAATAGAATCATGCCATGTGTGGTCAATTGCATCTGGCCTCTTTTACTTTGTATAAGTTCACCCGTGCTGTTGCAGGTATCAATACTTTACTTCTTTTTATGTCTGGATACTATCCATTGTATAGATATACTAAATTTGATTATCTATTTATCAGTGGGTACGCATTTGGGTTGTTTCCACTGTTTGGCTCCTATGATTAATGCTGCTATGAGAATGCCTACACAAGTTTTGGTGTGGCATATATTTTCAATTCTTTTGGGTATGCACACAGGGGTGGAATTGCTGGGTCATATAGTAACTTTCCATTTAACTTTTTTTTTTTTGCGGTACCAGGGATTGAACCCAGGGGTGTTCTACCTCCGCGCTACACCCCTGGCCCTATTTTTTTATACTTTATTTTGAAACCGGGTCTCACGAAGTTGTGGAGGGCCTCACTAGGTAGAGAGAGAGAGAGAGAGAGAGAGAGAGAGACAGGGAGAGAGAGAGCTGAGGCTGGCCGTGAACCCAGATCCTCCGATCTCCGCCTCCCAAAGTACTGGTATTACAAGCGTGTGCCACCACGCCCAGCTCTACATTTTACTTTTTGAGGAGCTGTAGAACTGTTTTCCAAAATGGCAGGAGCATTTTACACTCCCACTCTCCCTAGTAATGTTTGAGGTATATAGTGGGTTCTTTGGATGGCATCTATGAATCATAAGTGAGAATGCCCATAGTTGGCCTCTGTGTTTGCTTCAAATGATCAGTAGAGGGGAAAATGCACACATACGCACACACACAGTCTAGGTTTCTGTATTTATGACATATTCACCTTACCTTTTGCCCCAGTACAATGTTGCCATTGTTAAAGGGAAAATGTACCAGGATCTCATTTCAAGTTGGGAAGACATGTTGGCAAAAGGTCAAGAAAGGATATTTAGGATATTTATTATTATCCAAGATCCTTCTCTTCTTTTATTCTTTTTTTGTACTGGGAATTTAACCCAGGGATGTTCTATTACTAAGCTATAGCTACAGCCCCCTTCTTTTTGAAGCAGGGTCTTGCTATATTACCACTTGCTGGCCTTGAATCTGTGATCCTCCTGTCTCAGCCTCCCAAGTGCTGGGATTACAGGTGTGCACCACCATGCTCTGCCCTTTTTATTCTTTTCATGATGGTTTACTCGTGACTCTTCACATTTTGTGCTTATAACATCATTCAGGTTTTAGTGGTGAAAATAACTAACTTCAACATCCCTTCTTGCTAACTAGCAACTGGAAGATATTGGGTCACATGCTTGGACTGACCAATGAAAAAATAATAGAGACATTTTGAAGGGAAGAAACGAGCATGTGACCCAGTATCTTCCAGTTGCTAGTTACCAAGAAGGGATGGTAAAGTTAGATATTGACAGATCTCAAACAGGTGCCAAAGCAAGCAGATGATTGGAATGATCAGGCCAGAAACCAACAATATGTATGACCCTTAGCTTTAGAGCACCATCCTTCAAGGCCAAATGTAAACTCTCAATGATTCAGCTGTAATGACAAGAGCAAGGGAATATTGGTGAGACTGGCAATATCTGCCAAAGACTAGCACAACCATATCTGCATAGATAAAAATGACAATGTTAGAATGCATCAGAATGCATTTATCCCTATTTAAATGAAAGGGTTTAGGGTTGTTATTTTTTATTTTGGTGTTCTGAGCAGACTTTGATTGTAGAAAATAACCAAACCATGGTCTCAATCATTTCAAGAAAGTTTATTGTAATTGTGACCAAGACAGTTTCTTTATCATTAACATTCCATGCAAACTTTATATAATTTATGCTATTTTAGAGGAGAGCGAGCAAAGATTAGTACAACATGGAAAGCAGATAGGGCAGTCCATTTACCACGGAGCTCGGTGGGCCATGTAGGGATCTCAGGGTCGGGTCAGTTGTGGGTCCGGTCCAGGTCTTTAGGCTTGACCCTACCTAGAACTCAACCAGAACCGAAGGTGAGGACTTGCTGGACAGCTACTGGACAGGTCAGCATTCAGACTCATTATCTGTGGTCATCATGGCAAGGTGGCAAGGCTCCTTGGCAGAAGAAGCTGTGAGTTTTCAGTCTCAGGTGCTGACAGTTATAGTCCTCAGGTTGCTAGGGACTCAATGTGGTTGTCAAGGTGCTTCTGGTCAGCAGGTGTTGTGCCTGTGCATTGCCTATCTTGCCCGGGCATTGCAACTTGTTCCTGGTGCCTGTATGTTGCCCCTGATAGCCTGCATGTGCTGTGCGACGCCTGTGTGTGCTATGAGTTAGGTTTGCACACTGTGCATCGTGCTGGAGTGTAGTGAGCCACGCCCAGGTGTGCTTTGGGAGTTAAGTCTCTCTCTGGCTTTAATGGGGCCTTTTTGTAAAATATGTGTTCCATATAATTGGCATACCTATTAGGAGATGAAATTATATGATCTAAAGAAGAGTGAGCATGTCAAAAAGTGAGACCCCATCCTTTCCTTAGTAGGTGGCCACCAGGAGTTACAAGTGGAGGTCCACATTGTAGGGGCTGCTCTGCTCCGAGTAATCACAGATGGAATTGTCTCTGTGTGAAGTGGTTCTCAAAGCATGCTCTGACAACCAGCCTCTTGGGGTTCCGACACCTTTTCAAGGGGGTGAGGAGGTAAAACTGTTTTCATAAAAATACCAAGAAAATATTTTCTCTTTATATTCTTATAAGCCCAAAGTGGAGTTTCCCAGAGACTATCTTTAATTTAACAATATAAGATTTGATGTCGAAGCAGATATGGGAATCCAGCTTCCTTCTGTTAAGCCAGACTTTAAAGAGACTTGCAAAAGTATAAAATACTAACCTCCTAAATATTTTATTATACAATATGGTTTAATTTTAATATGAGAAATACCAGTAAATATAACAACATATACAAAACCTGTTGGGATCCTCAAAAGTTTTTAAGAGTGTAAAGAAGTCCTGGTTCCAAACTATCTGAGGACTTCTGATAAATCTATACATGTTTAAAATTCTTTCTTCAAATGGTATTTAGTAGATAAATAAGTGAATGGTTGAAGCCTGGGTAGGGAGCTCAGAACCCTGTTAACCTGCCTTCTCTCTACACCTAGGGATTAAAGAAGAGCCCTGGGGCTCTACACAACTCCACAGCTTAGCAATCATAGCTTTAGTTTGACACCAGCATTTTGCAAAGATGAAACCTGATCCCAAGAGACAGAACTCTTTAACCTGTGGTGGGAGGGGTATTGATATGTTAGCATTCCATTTCCAGTTTACCATGTGAGGCAAAGCATCCATGAAGCACGCGCTTTTCTATTCAGAACTGGGCAATATGTGCCTACAAAGTGCTGAGTCAGAAATCATTACTTTTGGACTCCCCAGAATTGTATGAAGACCATCATTTTTAGGCTCAGAGATTGAGATTCTATATTCCTCATCAAAATGTGATTTTTCTCTTATTCCTGTCCTCTATAAACAACGTAGCTATTTCCCCAGCCACCTTCTTTCTCTGGAACCCATCTCTGATAGTCAAAAATCTCTGCAAACTTACTTTACAAAACTTCGGGTAGAGATTACTTGTGAGTTTTTCTCCCTCAAAAACAGCATACAATGCCTTGAGCCAGTGGGCCTGTGATGGGGATAGGGGAGATGCAACCTCGCATTCAGAGATGAGCAGCTCTGCGGGGCGTGGTGGCGCACGCTTGTAATCCCAGTACTTTGGGAGGCGGAGACCAGAGGATCCGGGTTCGCGGCCAGCCTCAGCTCTCTCGCTCTCTCTCCCTCTCTCTGTCTCTCTCTCTCTCTCTCTCTCTCTCTACTTAGTGAGGCCCTCCGCAACTTCGTGAGACCTGGTTTCAAAATAAAGTATAAAA
>PVJS01063413.1:0-10490 GCA_004027185.1 Glis glis | reverse complement strand
GAGGTAGAACACCCCTGGGTTCAATCCCCGGTACCGCAAAAAAAAAAAAAAAAGAAAAAGAAATAGGAAGTCTTAGCAAGTAAATTGTATTGGCCAGTGTTCACTAGACTAACAGAATTCACAGAATGAGTATATGGAAAAAGGGATTTATCATATCAGCTTACAGTTTGAAGCAATGTAGTTCCAAGTTCCGACTGCACGTGGAGAGTCAGAGGAACCAGTAGCTGGTCCAGCGGTCTAAGAGCTGGAGTCTTAGGATTGGAGCAACCACTAATTCAGTCCCAGTCCAAGATGTGAAGATCAGGAAGCTCTTAGGAGAAACGATGGTGAAGTTTCAGTTCGAAGGGCTGGAGGCCGACGATCTCAGATGAGAGTAGAAGATCAAGAAGCTCTTCAGAGGAACGGCGAAGTTGGAGGCTGACGATCTCAGACGAGAGCAGATGTGTTTTCTTTGGAAAGAGTCACGCATCCCTCTAGGCGGCTTTCTCCTTCTTTTATCTAAGTCCTGCACCTATCAGAACCCTGCTGCCTACATTTAGGGCAGGGCTTTCTGTTTAATCTGCTGTTACATAAACCAATTGTCTTATTGACATACCCAAAGTCACATGATCTTGGGTGTGTCATGATCCGGTCAAGTTGACAGATTAGATTAACTATCACATAAATAGAAGACACAAAGAAGAGCTAATAGAAATTATAAAACTGAAAAGTATAATAACTGAAGTAAACTGGATAGGCTTAGTAGCAGAATGAAGAGGACTAAGGAAATAATTATCTTGTAGATATAATAATAGAAATTACCCAGTATAAATATCAGAAAGAAAATAAATTGAAAAAGGAAAATGAACAGAGCAACTAAATCTTAACTAAATCTTTAGTTACAACTGTAACTAAAGATTTAACAGTGTGTCATTGGAGTCCTGAAAGAAAGAAGAAAGACATAAAGGATAAAAAAGGTACTTGAAAGAGGAATGGCTGGAAAATTTCCAAATATGACAAAAGATATTAGCCTATAGACTCAAGAAGCCAAGAAAACTCCAAGCAAGATAATCAAGCCAAAAACATCCTCACTAATACATATCAAATTTCTGAAAATTAAATACAAAGAAAAATACTGAAAGAACAGAGAGAAATGTATCTTAACTATAGTTCAAAAACAGAATGACAGCAGATTTCTCATCAGAGGCCATGGTGCCCAGGCAGAAGTGGCACATTTTTCAAGTGCTGAAAAAATAACATTCTGCCCTGAATTCTATATTTAGGGAAAATATCCTTCATGAATGAAAGTGAAATTAATAATTTGTTGCTCACAGGCCTACCCTAAAGAATGGCTAAAGAAAGTTTCCTAAATAGAAATGAATGATAAGAAGAGGGAAACTTGAAACACCAAGAAGAAATGAAGAACACAATAAACAATAATAGACAAACATATAAAGAGATATTTCACCAGAGAGGATGTACACATGACCAATAAGCACATAAAAAGATGTTCAACATCATCAGCTCTTATCAAAATATCAATTGAAATCATGAGATATCATTATACACCTATAAGAATAGCTAAAATAATTCAGGGACCATACCACATGCTCAAAGGATTCAGAGATTGGATCGGATCGCTTATTCACTGCTGATGGGAATGTAAAATAGTACAGCTGCTTGGGAAAACGGTTTTTAGTTTCTTAAAGTACTAATAAACATGAGCTACCATATGATCCATCAGTTGCACTCCTGGGCACTTATTCCAGAGAAATAAAAACTTATGTGCACACAAAAACCTGTATGTGAATGTTTATAACAACTCATTCATAATACCACAGAACTAGAAGTAATTCACATGTTCTTGAATGGGTGAATGGTTTAAAAACTGTGGTGTATTAGTCAGCATTCTCACAGCTATAATCTAAAAGATTGACAATGTAATTTAGGGGGAGGAAGATTTATTTGCTCATGGTTTGGGGTTCAGTCCATGTGAAGCTGGGGACCATGGATCTCGGGGCGCAGCCACAGCGGGAAGCTGACAGAGGAAGGGTGCAAGGCTTTGCTCCTCACATCATAGAAGTCATAAGCAAGAGAGCCAGCAGAGGGAGGAGGATCCAGATATAATCCCCAAGCTGCAGCCCTGGGGACTTGCCTTCTCCAGCCACACCCTACTGGTCTGGGCCACCACCCAGGTAAACTGAGATTATAGGGGCTAAGATTACAACCAAGCCCCACTTCCAACATTGCCACCCCATTTCCATGAGGGCTAGGGGACACCCCAAATCCAAAGTATTACATGTGGCATGTCCATGCTACAGACCATCACTCATTAATAATATAGTACAGACTTGATATACCTAACAACTAGAGTAATGTCCACGTGATCATCCTAAGTGAAAAGCCATCCCAAATCATTCACTGTATAATTCCATGTATATCATATTCCTAAATTTATAAAATCATTGAAATGGAGAAGAGTTTAGTGGTATCTAAATATGACTGAGAGAGTGGGGAGAGGTAAGTCCAGTTATAGAAGTCAACATGAAGGATTCTTAAGAAAATGTTCTGTATCTTGACTGTATTAATGTCAATATCCTGGCTATGATATATTATATTATAGATATGCAAGATGTCACCAATGAGGGATACTGCATAGAGGGTGAAGGAAATTTCTGTTTATTATTTTTGCAACTGCATGAAAGTAACCAATTATCTCAAAGTAAATGATTAATATTAAAAATTAGAAATAATAGTATTACCTCTCTGGTATTTTTTTTATTTTCCTACTGCTTCATTGACTGAATTGCTTTCTTTCTGAATGGTAGATATATTACTAAAGAACAAAGATATGTAATTTTATTTTCAAAGAACTAGCAAAGATGAGAAAATGATTATGGACCTAGTTACTATTTTATTATTTGATAATGCTTTTCACTTTTCTTTAGATAAACTCATATAGTTAAAATAGTCACTATGGTGTACATACCCGCCATTAAGCCAGTATTCCTAGTTTTCCCACATAAATACCATAGTCTCAGCATAAATTCTCTTATATTTAAGTATTTGTGATATAATGATAAGAAGGAATTTCTGGACCTTAGTACTTGAAATAATGAAAGCATCATTCATTCTTGTTCTGCTTCAATTAAATAGTCCTAGAGCTAAAGCACATTTGAAAACAGATTCTAGATACTTTCATCTTTATATGTGTACTCGCTCAAACCGCACAAGTTCAAGAAAGACCATGTTTTTCCTTCTTATATTGCCTGTTCTATTCAAAGATCATTTCTATATTGACTTTCATTGTCACTTTTAAATTGCAGACTGCTTCTTGGGTCTGTTAAACATATTTTATAATCACAAGAACAGTTTGATTAGTTTCCTTTAAATATTTGAATTGTTGTACAAATCCCAGCAGAAAACAGTTGACACAATGTATACGTGCAGTTTATACTGATTAAATCACTACCGCCTAGTGTGAGAAACTTTACCAGGAACTTAAATCTAGCTGCCTTGACCCCTTCTCTTATGCCATTTTATTTTTCCTTGACTCTCCCCATCTTGCAGATAACTTCTATTCTAATTTCTTTTCTTTTTCTTTTTTTTTTTTGCGGTACCGGGGATTGAACCCAGGGGCGTTCTACCTCCGCACTACACCCCCAGCCCTATTTTTTATACTTTATTTTGAAACTGGGTCTCACAAAGTTGCAGAGGGCCTCACTAAGTAGAGAGAGAGAGAGAGAGAGAGAGAGAGAGAGAGCTGAGGCTGGCCGCGAACCCGGATTCTCTGGTCTCTGCCTCCTAAAGTACTAGGATTACAAGCGTGCGCCACCACGCCTGGCTCTTCTATTCTAATTTCATGTTTAATTATTCCCTTGATTTTATTTATAGTTTTACCATCCACCATTTGTTGTTTGTGTTTACCTGTTTGGGAAATTATGGAAATGAAATTATGCCAGTTGTGATGTCCTGAGTGTGCTTATTTTATTCAACAATGTTTGTACAATGTCCATCCCAATATATATTCTAGTTATTTCATCTTCATTGTCATTGTCATATAGTAGTCCAGTGGATACATTAGTGTATCCATTCAAAAGCCAAAAGAGTTTCAATAAAACTTTTTTTGTGTGTGGAACTGGGGATTGAACCCAAGGGGATTCTACCTCCAAGCTACATCCCAGCCCTATTTTTTGTTCTTTATTTTGAAACAGGGTCTCACTAAGTTGCGGAGGGCCTCACTAAGTAGCTGAGGCTGGCTGCGAACCTGGGATCCTCCGGTCTCAGCCTCCCAAGTACTGGAATTACAGGCATGCACCACCATCCCCAGCTCAATAAGATTTTTTTTGTTTCACCATTGCTCTATAGATGCTTCTTCTTTTTCTTTTTTCTTTTTTTTTTAGTGCTGGGGATTGACTCCAGGGGCATTCTACTTCTGAGTTACACCCCTGCCTACCCCTTTTTATTTTTGAAACAGGGTTTCACTAAGTTGCTAAGGCTGGCTTCGAACCCTCAATCCTCCTGTTTCAGCCCCCCAAGTATTGGATTACAGGCATGCACCACCACACCTGGCTTATAGATGTTTTTTAAACATCTTTATCGTCATTCATTTTCACTCTTTGATACAGCTGATTACTTCCTCCTTCCAGAAGTATGCTCTTCCTCTTTGGGCTTCTGGAACATAGTATTTCTTGCTCTTAACCCTCACATCACTGAGAGCTCCTTCCTGATGCCTCTTTGGTATTCCTGGCCAATGCCTGTTAGGGTCCACCAGGACTCACTCTTTAGGCTAGATCATGAAGCCTGTTTCTTGAAACATCACCTGTAAACTGAGGACTCCCAGATTTATTTCTTTAATTCTTTCCTTCTTTCTTGGAACTGGGGATTTAACCCAGGGGTATCACTAGCCTCCCCTGACCCAGAATCATGTCTGATTGCTTTTACTTGACATCTTCACTAAAATGTCTAAGAGGCATCTCAGACTTAATATGCATAATAAATAACTCTTGCTTTCTCCCTCCACAATATTTCCCCTAGCTTTCCATCACTCATCCACTTATTCATTGAAACCAACAGCTAGGTGTTATCTTCAATTCTTTCTTCTCACCAGATGTCAAATTCATCAGATACTCCTATTGACTCTATATTCAAAATACATTCCCAGTGAATGGATCCACCATATGATCCAGCTATACCATTCATGGGTATCTTCCCAAAGGGGTTGAAACCAGAGAAGTACAGTAATATATACATTCCCATGTTCATAGCATCACAATTCACAATAGCCAAATTATGGAACCAACCTAGGTGTCCATCAACAGATGAATGGATTACAAAACTGTGGGAAATACACACAATGGAATTGTACTCAGCAATAAAGAAGAACAAAATTATGTCATTTGCAAGAAAATGGAAGGACCTGGAGAACATTATGTTAAGTGAGATCAGCCAGTCACATAAAGGGAAGGCTCATATGTTTTCTCTCATATGTAGAAGCTAGGGAGTAATTGGGATATCAGAGGGACTCCAGATAATGGAGGAGAAGCCTCAGTGAAACCAGGGAGGTGGTCTAAGGGAAGGGGAGGGGAAGACTGAGATTTATAAATGGAATTACTACCATTGACTATGTGTACATATGTGAGTATACCAATGTCAATCATAGTACTCTGTATTGGGAAGGGGGGAAACCAAATGCTGAGTGCTTGTATGTCATATCAACATGATTTACATTATGATGTGAGACTATAATGCACCAATAAAAGCACATTAAAAAAATACATTCCCAGTCTGAGTACTTGACTCTTTCCATTAATGTGGCCTTAAACGAAGCTACCACCATTTCTTTCCTGCCTCTATGCTTATCCCCTGCTAATAGACTAATATACACAGTTGCCAGTGCCCTCATGAAAATACAATCTAGAATGGGCCACTTTTTGAATTATGGACCCACACGACCTGTCCCTTCCACTCTGTCATGTCAGCTTCTTCCAGCATTCTCCTTCTCCTCCAGACACACTGGCCTGCTGGATCTTTCCTTGCATCATAGGATGGTTCTCACCTCAGGGCCTTTGCAATCGCTGTCCTGCCTGCCCAGGCTATTTCTCCTGAGATCCTCCTGGAGCCTGCTTCTTCACTTCACTGAGGTCTCTGTTTAAATATCACATCAAGAGTGCCCGTGACCAGCATCGTCTAAAACCGTGCCCTCCATCACCCTGAATACCCTTAGTTTGTCTTATTTTTCTTCTTAGAACACCATGCAGAATATATCGCTAATTTCACAGCTCTTGTGTTCTCCACGGCCTCTGCTAGAACAGCAGGTTCTTTGAGTGCAGGTATTCTGCTGTTCAGTCTGCATCTGCAGTATGCCACCGGGAGCATTGTAGGAGTTTAATAAGTGTTGGTTCAGTAATAAATAAATGCACATTCGTTTTGTTCTTCCTTGACTAAGTATTCATTCTTCACTTTCCAGAAACCTTTTTTAATAACCATACTTTGAAAAAATCAAAGGTCTATGCATCAGGACCTTATTCCATAGCATTTTTCCATATCTAAGTGTCAACAAGAGACCAGTTACTTCTTTCGCCTCCTTCCTCCCATCTGCCCAGTCTCTTCCCTTCCTACTTCACCCTGCAAAACTCTAGGTGAAAATGAAATGTAAAGATTCCTTCTGTTCCTCCAAACATATGTTTTGCAGCATGTTTAAAGCACAACTTTCAGCATGTTCACAATCGCAGGATTTGGGGGCAGCAGCGACATCTCTTTCCTAGTTCTCCTTGATCCATCCATTCTAAGTCATCTATCTTTCACAATCTCATCACTGTATGATGTATGTTAATCTCTCTAACTTGCCTAAGGACTTTAGAAAATGCATAAAACCCCATCTGTTAGCGGTACTATTGTTAATTGCCCATGATTGTACTTAACAGAAATAGAATAAGAACTTGTTTGGGGCAAGATCAAAGATATTTTAGTTTCCCTTAATTGTTATTATTTCATTTCCAGGAATTGAGGAGTGCTGAAACAATTGGTCGCACTCTCATATCTCCAGCTATTTCTGGGAAAGATTTTGTGGGAACTGAAGGTACACTGGTCTTTGAACCTGGCCAGAGAAGCACCATGGTGGATGTCATCCTAACACCAGAGGCAGGGTCTTCAAGTCCATTTCCTAAACGCTTTCAGATTGTGCTTTTTGACCCAAAAGGCGGTGCTCGAGTTGATAAAGTGTATGGGACTGCCAACATCACTCTTGTCTCTGATGCAGACTCGCAGGCCATTTGGGGGCTTGCAGATCAGCTGCAGCAGCCCCTGGATGAAGACATTCTCAACAGAGTGCTCCACAGCATCAACATGAGAGTGGCCACAGAGAACACGGACGAGCAGCTCAGTGCTGTGATGCACTTAATAGAAAAGGTAAGAAAACCTTGCTCATGTCAGCACTGGGGTAGTAACATTTTACAAAATAAAAAACCAGGCCAGAACAAAATGAAAGCACATTCTGTTATAACACCAGTTACTATAAAATTATGATAAAGTTGCATTTGTAAATATAAGAATGGAATTTGTTACACCTGACACTGTACTTTTGCTTGGATGAGACGGGTGTCTCAGTCTTAAACTTGGAGCCTGATGAATGCAGCAGGAAGAACACCACAAAGTCTCAAAGATTCAGCAGACTCTTGAAGGCCCTTTCTGACTCTCCAAAACCTGGTCGATTATCTTTGGCATTTGATCCTCAGTATGTATATGTGTATATATATATATATATATATATATATATATATATATATACTTTTATTGGTTCATTGTAATTATACATCATAGTGAGGTTCAAATGATACAAGCATCCATGCACAAACACTTGGTGTGTTTCCCTCTGCATCTACCCCGCTTTCCCAACTACCCCCTGTACAGTGAGATTAGTAGTGATACCTTCAGATATGCACATTGCATTATTTGAACTATTTTATTCATCAATTCTCCCTTTCCCCCTCTCTACCACCCTCCCACAATCCCCTTCCGGTCTTATCCTTATCTCTCTCCTCAGTTATCTAAAGTCCCTTTTATTTCTCTAGCTTCTACATATGATAGAAAACATATCACCCTTGTCTTTCTGACACTGGCTGATCTTACTTAGCATAATATTCTCTAGTTCCTTCCATTTTCCTGCAAATGACATAATTTTGTTCTTCTTTATGGCTGGGTAAAACTCCATTGTGTGTGTGTGTGTGTGTGTGTGTGTGTGTGTATGTGTGTGTATGTATCATGTTTTTGTTATCCATTCATCTGATGATGAGCACCTAGGTTTGTTCCATAATTTGGCTGCTGTAAGTTGTATTGCTGTAAACATGGGTATGCATGTATCCCTATAGTATTCTGACTTAAATTCTTTTGGAAAGTTTCCAAGGAGTGGTATAGCCAGGTCATATGGTGGTTCCATTCCTTATCTTTTGAGGAACCTCCATACTGATCTCCACAGTGATTGCACAGTGATTATAATCCCACCAACAGTGGATAAGAGTTTCTATTTCCCCATATCCTCTCCAGCATTTATTATCTGTATTTTTGATGGTTGCCATTGTAACTGAAGTTCAGTGGAATCTCAGTGTATTGTGATTTGCTTTTCCCTGACAGCTAATGAAGTTGAACATTTTTCCATACATTTATAGACCATTTATATTTCTTCTTTTGAGAAGTATATATTCAGTTCAGTTACCCATTTTTGATTATGTTATCTGGGTTTTTAGTTTTTATGTTTTTTATATATTCTAGATTTGAGCCCTCTATCAGAGGAGTAGCTGGCAAAGATTTTCTCCCATGCTGCAGGATCTCTCTTCAGACTCTTGATTGTTTCCTTTGCTGCACAGAAGCTATTTAATTTGATGCTATCCCACTTATTGATTCTTAGTTTTATTTCCTGAGCTTTGGGGATCCTCAGTTTTTGGGTCCATTATAAGAGGATTTGACACACCAAGTGCTATGTGCATGAATGTTTGTATCATATCGAACATCACTATGATGTATGATTACAATGCACCAGTAAAAACATATTTTTAGCCGGGCGTGGTGGCGCATGCTTGTAATCCCAGTACTTTGGGAGGCGGAGACCGGAGGATCTGGCTTCACAGCCAGCCTCAGCTCTCTCTCTGTCTCTCTCTGTCTCTCTCTCCCTGTCTTTCTCTCTCTCTACCTAGTGAGGCTCTCCGCAACTTCGTGAGACCCGGTTTCAAAATAAAGTATAAAAAAAATAGGGCTGGGGGTGTAGCACAGAGGTAGAATGCCCCTGGGTTCAATCCCTGGTACCGAAAAAAAAACAAAACAAAACAAAACATATTTTGAAAATTAGGTAAAAAGAGGACTTGAAATAGATGATCATCAACATAGTCCATTCAACTTAAGTGCAATTAAACAGGAGCCATTGCCGTCTGCTTGTTCCCTGCTCCTCCTGGGCACTGAAAACTTTCACAGAAAGGAAAACTGAGGAACAGCCAGATAATTTCAGGCATTCAATTTGGCATGGACTTGGACCAACCAGGTTTTATTTTAAACTTATTTATGTATTTACACTTCTGCAAATGGTAGAATTAAATAGCAATATAAATGCCTGGAAATATAAATGGGAAAAGATATCTGAAAAGAATTATTGCCAAAGTAAAAGAGTTTTGTGGGAATTTATTTGGTGTTTTCTTATTAAGATATTGTATGAACATATTTACATAAACTATAAAAATTTTTGAGTACATACATATGAATTTATTAATACTGTATTTCTTACATAATGACCTTTTAAATATTTAAAATGTTTACAATGGGGTTTCAGAATATCATGTGTATTTTACTTCCTATCATATTCCTTGAAGTATAGTACTTGAAGGGTAGAAATGAGCATTATAAGCAACATAGATGAGAAGCAGAGGTCATGCCAAACATCTTGTAAAGCAAAGAGAAGTGACTGCAATTTCATGCAGAGAATGGTCTAGAGATAAGAACTCACATATCGTTACTGTATTGGCCAGCGTTCACTAGACTAACAGAATTCACAGAATGAGTATATGGAAAAAGGGATTTATCAGATCAGCTTACAGTTTGAAGCAATGTAGTCCCAAGTTCCGACTGCACGTGGAGAGTCAGAGGAACCAGTAGCTGGTCCAGCGGTCTAAGAGCTGGAGTCTTAGGATCGGAGCAACCACTAATCCAGTCCCAGTCCAAGATGTGAAGATCAGGAAGCTCTTCGGAGAAATGATGGTGAAGTTTCAGTTCGAAGGGCTGGAGGCCGACGATCTCAGACGAGAGCAGAAGATCAAGAAGCTCTTCAGAGAAATGGCGAAGTTGGAGGCCGAGGATCTCAGAGGAGAGCAGATGTGTTTTCTTTGGAAAGAGTCGCGCATCCCTCTACGCGGCTTTCTCCTTCTTTAACTAAGTCCTGCACTTAGCAGAACCCTGCAGCCGACATTTAGGGCAGAGCTTTCTGTTTAATCTGCTGTTACATAAATCAAGAGACGCATTGACACACC
>PVJS01063412.1:0-10491 GCA_004027185.1 Glis glis | reverse complement strand
GAGGGCCTCACTAAGGAGAGAGAGAGAGAGAGAGAGCTGAGGCTGGCCGCGAACCCGGATCCTCCAGTCTCCGCCTCCCAAAGTACTGGGATTACAAGAGTGTGCCACCACGCCCGGCCCTAAAAAATAGTTTTTAATAAAGGGCTTGGGGTGTAGCTCAGAGGCAGAACACCTTGGGTTCAATTCCCAGTACCAAAAAATAAAACTAGTGCTTAAACCAAAATTTAAATCCATTTACCATACGCAAACTCCAAAAATACCTTCTGATGTTTTAGCTGATTGTGTTTTTATTTCCTACAGTTTAAACTTCTAAAAAGATCAAGAGGGGACTACTGTTTTGCATTTAAGACATGGCAATATGACTCTGAATGACTACAAATTTGGCCCTAGTCAATACTAATTACTTTGAAACCAAATTTTTCCGTGTGTGTGTGTGTGTGTGTGTGTGTGTGTGTCTGTCTGTCTGTCTGTCTGTCTGTCTATTTGGTACTGGGGATTGAACCCAGGGTCATTTGACCTCTGAGCTCCACCCCCAGCCCTTTTTATTTTTTAAATTTTTCATTTTGAAACAGTGTCTGGTAAGTTACCATGCGCTGGCCTCGAACCTGTGATCCTCCTGTCTCATTCACCTCTGTTTTATTCCCTTAGTCACAAGTCAAAGGAAGATGATCCTAAAAATTGTCACAGATTGGATAAAGAAATAATATGATCTTCTAGAAGATGCAATAATTAGAAGCTATATGATCTTGTCACTAACAGTGCTAACCTTGCTTCTGTAATTTTAAAGGCTACTTGTTCCACCAAACAAAAGTAGTTGCTTTCGTTGATGGATAGGATTTAAAAGACCTTTCTTATGATAATAAAAGCAAAAGTCTACTTATGATTAGAGATAATACTTTAAGGCGAAATCTAATATTTGGAGTCTGAAATGAAATTTCAAATACTGTCACTTTGGTATGTATTCTGTACTGATTTGTAAGTCTTCTTTTTGTCTTTTAAAAATAATAATAATAATAAGCCAGGTGTGGCAGCTCACGCTTGTAATCCCAGTATTTGGGAGGTTGAGACAGGAGGATCCGGGTTCATGGCCAGCCTCAGCTACTTGTGAGACCACAACTTAGTGAGACCCTGTTTCAAAATAAAGAATAAAAAATAGGGCTGGGGGTGTAGCTCAGAGGTAGAATGCCCCTGGGTGCAATCCCTAGTACTGCAAAAAAATAAAATAAAACCAATATATTTTTAATTTTAAACAATGTATGATTTAAAAATAAGCAATCAAAAGTATAAAAAAGAATACAAAAATTTCCCTTCCTAACCTACTGACCCATAGTCCTCTTCACCAAAGAAACCACTGTTTCTTATTAATGACTTAAAGATTTCCATGCATAGGGAAGTATAACATGCAATCCTACATGCAAAAAAGAAATGGAAATTCTACTATTAACAAGTGTAAACTATCTCCTTTAATACAAAATAAAATAATGCATGTATCTAAATTTTATTTTATCATCAATATCTTACAATAATTGGGTAGAGAACCAAGGAGCTAGAACTAACATTGGTTTATAGGCCAGGAAAATGAAGCTCAGTTAATTAGGTAAATCGTCCAAAGTTAGTTACTACAAAAATTATTACTAAGCTGGGCATGGTGGTGCACGCTTGTAATCCCAGTACTTGGGAGGCTGAGACAGGAGGATTACAGGTTCGTGGCCAGCCTCAGCAACTAGTGAGAACCTCTGCAACTTAGTGAGACCCTGTTTCAATAAATGAATGAATGAATGAATGAATGAATGAATGAATAAAATAGGACTGGGGGTGTAGCTCAGAGGTAGAATACCCCTGGGTTCAATCCTAACTGTTACCACTTGAAGCTATGGTATCTTGTTCTTTGTATGATTTTAAAGATAGTGCTATCTCCTAATAGACCATAGAACACTTTTCTCAATAGGAAAAAACCCTGAAGTATAAGTAAAGAAATTACAAACTGTTAAAAGTTTCTTCCTCTGTTTTTAATCTATCGCTTCATTGAGGGAAAGAGGGGTTCATTTAGTTTCATCCAAAACAACAGTTCTGCCTCCTGGGCAGACTCAACAGACCTGTTCACATCTGTATGCTTAAGAAAACTAGTAAAAATAAAGCATAAACCTTATGAATTTAGCTAATTCCTGTGCCAGCACAGTAAAATCATGGATTTGATTTCTCCATTGAGCACCTAAGAATTCAGAAAGCTCACAAGCCCCAGCCTGTATTCTGTGTAATCAACGACTAACAATATCTCATTAAGAAGCTTGAGAGAGAAAGTTCTTGGTTTCTTCAGAAGCGACTGAAATCTTTGGTGGATTTCTTGTAATCCACTTACAAGAATCATGTGGGCCAATTGGTATGTGAGCCGAGACATGATGTCAACAGCGTCTAGAGATGACCCTGTTCAAAGCCCCTATTGGGGGAAGCTCCCCAGGGGGAGAAGTGCTGCCCTGAATGGCTGCTAGTAGAACAAGTAGTGGAGGGGCAGATTAGATAACGGAGCTTGAAGACACAGAATCCAGTTGGGGTCACGCCATGTCATCCTAGGCCTGTCTTCTAAGTACTTTGTTTTTCACTTTACCTGATTTTTTTAACTGGTTGTGATAGTGTTCAGGAACTTGAGGCCCCAATGGCATTGCGCAAAGAACCTACTATGCTTTTTTGAGTTCTTTTAAAACTATCAAAAGAGCACCTACATGCAGTTATGTGTCTTCCTTCATATCTTCACAAAATTCTCTAAAAGCCGGAATTTTTATTCTGCATTATCTGTTATGTAATCTTTTGCTGATTCTTTAAACCTTTCAAAATCTCTCTCTCTCTCTCTCTCTCTCTCACACACACACACACACACACACATACACACACACACACACACACACACACACACACACACACACACACTGCTCCTTAAGCTTGGCCTGGCACTAAATACTAAAACTTCTGTACATTGTTAGCCGTAAAAATGCCAAATAAAAATCTCCCGGATGCACTCTTTCACTCTGTATATGTTGCTACCTTGAGTTTCTGGGATTTGTCTCCAACATAAACAGTACTAGTGTCACATTGAAGGAGGTGACCTCAGCCCTTCTGAAAACTGACTGGGTGAGCTCTATTCCCTAGAACAAACACAGCAGGGGGGTGGCCTCCTGGTAAGCCACAACCCCTAACACTGACAAATGCCAACTAGTGTGTCTAATAAGAGACAGAATAGATTGAACTTCCAGAATTCACTACATCTATATAGTACATCTTTATATTTTTCATCTATAACTTTTAGGGACTTATTTGATATTGATGCCTTTTTTAAATTAATTTTTTAAAAATTTTGCTCCCTGTCTAAAGTGATCATATGAAGCAATCAGTCAAATTTTCCTCTGTTGTCCTCCAGGCTAGGGCTTGTTTTTATTCCATCTCTCTAATAAAACCTAGAGAAGCTTCCTTCCCCTTCCATATCAATGCACACTGCTGTGTTAAATTTACTTTGTACACTAAAGAGACTGAGAAATGATGGTAGGTTATGGAGAAAGACTTAAAACATTATAACAATGCTCACAGCAACCCACACTACATTCAGAGGAGAAATAGTTATTAGCACTTAATCTAATACCTTATACCTAATACCTAACCCAAACCTTTGGTTCTGTTTCACTGCTGGTTGTCTACTTTTGGGCCACTTTATCACCCTACTCTCCATGGTAGGGTAAAAAACAAAAACAAATTGAAACTCAACCTGGTAATTTATTTCTTGGTTTCTCATAAAATATTTGATGGAAAAAGAGATTGCAGCTATTTTGGTGACTCAGATTTTGAATTACACAGGGAATTCACTTAATTATTTTATTAATTACTCATTATAAGTCAATAATGTAAACTGCTATAGCTCTCTTCACTGTACGCAATACTGAGCTCTAAGCAGCTCAAAAGACATGCATGGTGTAGGAAAAAAGGTATGGGTATCAAGACCTGGGTGGAGTCCCTGCATTCCTGTTCCAGTAGCCCAGTGCCCCTGAGCGAGCCATTCACTCCTATAGGCTTCAGTTTATTCTTCGAAAAAGGGCGAGAGGTGGGCCAAATGATCTCTAAGACTCTATAAATCCTTGAAAATAATGAATTATTTTGCTGGGTGTGGGTGGTACACACCTATAATCCTAGTTCTTAGGAGGCTGAGACAGGAGGATCACAGGTTCGAGGCCAGCCTCAGCAACTTAGCGAGGGACTCTGCAACCTGGTGAGACCCTATTTCAAAATAAAAAATAAAGTAAGATTGTGGGTGTAGTTCAGAGGTAGAAAGCCCCTAGGTTCAATCCCCAGCAATCCCCCCAATGAATGAATTATTTTTAGCCAATTAAATATCAGAGCCCTTTTGAGGTAAGTCAATCAAGTAAAAATTATTCATAAAGTTTTTAAGTAAGGCACAATGGAGAGATGAGAGACCAGAGTCCACACCAAGTAAATAAGAGGGACCAAGTACCACCTGTCCTCAAGGTAGCTTACTGAACTTTAGACAAGAGCCATACTAAAAGTCTAAAAACTTCCTGAAAAAAAAATTATGGACTTTTAAAATTAAACCTCTGTGCAACAGGCCAGAGTTTTTTACATGCCCAATAGGCAATGGGTGTCAGATATGATTTATAAAATAGTTTTTAAAGCCATTTTTCTAGTAAAAGAAATCTATATTTGATCATGTTTCCCTCTCCAGTTGAGGTCTTTAGAAACATGCTTCTGTCTTCCTTTCCCATCAAACGCACACATGTTTACACGAGCAAACTATTCTGAGCATGATCGAAGTCATAAGACAAGAGTCTGGTCAGGAAGAAAGTCCTCCTTTGAAATTTTAACTCCCATCAGGCCCTCCCTCTCACCCCATACTCCTCTCATAAAATGCAGTATTTGTTTATCTTTGATTCTCCTGCGAGGTGCCTGGAGCAGCCTGTCGAGTGAGCCGCCACCTTCCAGATTTCATCGGTTTTCCTCATTTGTTTGGCAGCTCTAAATGCAGAAACCAAAAACTCTTCTGCTCGATTGGACTTTCTCAATACAAGAGCTGGCATAGCCTCACACAAATTTCATCTAAGCGGAACAATAACAATATTAAGTTCCCTCCCATCACAATGGTCCTAGTGTTATTTGGTTGGGTTGTCACTCCACCTGTCAGCTGCCACCAAAGGACAACGAATTTGCAAATTTACACAGTTTTCTTAGGAATTTTCTTTCTTCTTCCCTTCCCCCTCTCTCACCTGGGACTCTACATTCCTGTAGGTCCTATTCTTCAAGGGTATGGGGGCTTATTTATTTATTTATTTATTGTGGTCCTGGGGATTGAACCCAGGAGCATTCTACCTCTGAGCTACACCCCCAGCCCTAGTTTTTATTCTTTATTTGGAAACAGGGTCTCACTAAGTTGTGGAGGCCTCACTAAGTAGCTGAGGCTGGCCGCAAACCCGGATCCTCTGGTCTCAGCCTCCCAAGTACTGGGATTACAAGCGTGCACCACCATGCCTGGCTTGTGGGGGCTTATTTAAACATAAATTTCTACAACTTAACTGGAAAGGTGCCCTGCTTACAAATGGGAAACTGTGCCACAGAGCACACTTAGCTGCAGCAAACAGGTGACAGAATAAAGGATAGCATCCAAAATTATGATTTTTTTTTAGTATGTGTTACTGAAATTAAAGGGTCTAAGATGGTTTCACTTGGGGTCATAGGCTGGGCTGAGAAGCTGGGAAGAGAAGTTTGATAGTATCTATATCTAGTTACAGTGAGGGAATATTATGGAATATTACATACACCCACAACCTGGGTCAGACTTCAATGACATGAAAACCTAAGAGACTTTCATACATCCCTGAGCATCATGATTAAATATGGGTAGGTTGGGAACTATTCCCTGTGTTAGGGGCCTCTAATTGGTAAGAATCTCTTGGTTCTTTTCCAAAGAAAAGAGTAGGAAGTGATAAGCAGTTAAGGAGAACAAAGGGCCTCTCCCATGTTGGGACTGTCCAACTTCAGAAAATCAGGTAAAGAAAAGAAAAGAGGGGTTTTGAATCATGGTATATAATGTTGAAAAAGAACAGACTGTGTCAACAATCAACAAAGCCAATGTTTAACAGTTTTGTCTGGTCTGCTGCTTTCTCCAGAGCCCCTGAACAGGGTCTGGTACATAACAGGTGTGCAAAAATACTATTCTCTCTGCCCAGAACCAAACCTCCCAACACCCCCACCAGAGATATGGCTCCTCTCACTTCATCCAGGTCTCTGCTCTTTCCCTCTTTAGATGTGCCTTGACCATAAGCTTCGGAATCTCCTTATCCCTCTTCTTTCCCTCAGCACACTTAATGCCACCCAGCATTGCTTGGTTCTTGCTTTCCAGTGCTGGGAGGGAACACAGGGCCTCATCCATGCAAAGGCTCTGAGAACAAGGAGGAACGGTATCTGAATCAGACTGGCAGAGTCAGGAAAGTTCCCCCGGGAAGCTTTAGGGAGGTGTTCTGCAGAATGAACAGCATGTTGGAGGAAACGGGGTATGCAGCCACGTGATGGAACAGCAAGGTTAGCACAGAGAAATGGTAGAGGAAAGACCAGAAAGACACAAGGGACTTAGTTAGCATGAAGCCCCTTGATGCTAAACTAAATTAACCCTTGAAGCCCGAAGGAGCCATTTATGGTTTTAACCAAAGGAGTGACAGGGTCTGATTGGCATTTTAGGAATACCATTCTGATAACATTGTAGAACATGAATTCATGGGAGCCAGAAGAGCCTGCAAGTGGCCCTCCTTTCAATCCCCAGCACATGCCCGTGCCCCCCACCACCACACACAAAGAATAGAGGAAGATAGGTGTTTATAGTAGTCTAGACAGAAGCAATGAAACTGCACGTATTCATTCTTCACTTCTGTAAGAATCAGGAATTCTTAGTGTCTGCTTAGGTAGGCTGTGCACAAGGCACTTGGAATAGGTAACAGCGGTGGGAATGGAAAAGGGCCATTAAGGCTGTGAGTAAGTAAATCTAAAGAACCAGGTGACCAATCAGAGGAGTTTAATATGACTCTCGTGTATATGGTTGGGGCGAGTAGATACAGAAGAGTCCCACTCACCAAAACAGGAAGTGGAGTGGGGGAGGGACAGGGAGAAAGGGCAAGGGGGACTTTACTTGGAATAAAACAGTAGGGGAAGTTTCAGATGGTCTGAAGTACCTGTTCAACGGTCACTTAGAGCAGTCCATAGGCCAACAGACAGGGAATTAATACCTTCATTCAAAACAAGCTGAAAAAGTATTTCATTCTACATAAATTCACAAAACTTCTATAATTAGCACACCTTTGAGATTCCAAATTTCCCTTATCCTATCCTCAGACAAAAATATATCCAAATGAAATTTCATTGGGGAAGCAAATGTTTTTATAAAAATCATATTAATACTTTTACGAAGTAATGTGAACTTAAAAAAATATAAATTAGAGCCAGGTGTGACGGCATGTGCCTATAATCCCAGGCACTCAGGAGGCTGAGGCAGGAGGACCTCAAGTTTAAGGCCATCCTGGGCAATATAGTGAAATGAAAGAAGAAAGTAAGAGAGAGAGAAAGAGAGAGAGAGAGAGAGAGAGACAGAGACAGAGACAGAGACAGACACAGAGAGAGAGATATTAAGAGGAGACTAATTTTCCAGAAGAAAATACCTCTTTATATTGATACTCAACAATTATGAATTCTACTAATTCTAATCAAGAGAGAATTCTATAGTAGACAATGGGAAATGTGTAGGAGGCAAAAGAAAGAAATGAGAAAGATGAATGTGTACATGTGAATTAACTGGAAGAAATATGGTTTAACTATCAAGTCAGGAAAGCTAAACTATCCTTATTTATGTTCTTTGTGTATTTATATCTACCAACAAAATGATGTGTGGCAGTTTATAAAAATTCATTCAGTACAAACAGATAAAATAAATAATTAAGAGATAGATCAAAGAGGAATATAGGAAAGAAAATAATATCAAGGATAAGATTAGCACATAAACACATACAGGTTATTCCTTCACAGTTATTAAAGATAATCTGCAAAATTGACTCAAACCTTCCTGGTAACCAAGTAAAGAAGAAAACAAAATTAAGTATAAAATTAGTAATAACTACATGATTTTTTTTTTTTTTACAAAATGAGTCATTGTTTCCCAACTCTCAGATCTGAGAGTTTTGTCTCCAGGTCCTCTCAAAGATGGTAGAGTGTCAAAGAAGGAGAAAACTTTAGTTAGGCAAAGAAGGTGACCTAACTGAGGGAGATGGGAGTGGGAAAGAGGGAAATACACTAATGCACATGATATATATACACAAACTTATCAGAGTCGATCACTACGCTGAACACGGAAAGGAGGGAACGGGGAGGGAATAGGGTAGGATTTGAGGGAGGGCTAAATGAGCCATGTGTGCACGCATGCTTCTGATACCCTGACACTCATCAAAATGTATAACTACAATGCACCAATAAATGTAATTAAAAAAAGATGGTACAGTGTGGTGTACTAGGTGACCTCCTCAATTAAAAGCTCAATCACGGAGGGAACACTGAATTTTAATCAACTGTTTTTTCAGCATCTATCATTGAAGGCTGGTGACTTAAAGCCAAAAAGGAGATTAAGAAAGAGAATGAGAGAAGTGAAGGGAGGGAGGGTCTTTCGAGGAGTCAAAGTACATAGCTCTGTAATGCCATAATTTGGCCTAAAACTGAAATAGTGACAATCCAGAGAAATGGATGGAGAGCAAGTCACTCACACAATCTTCTATTAATACCATTTCTCAGAAGCAGGTTTTTGACCAACTTGACCACAGAGTGATAAACATTCTCATCTTCAATGTACCCATGTCCTTTATGAAAATTAAGGAGCCTAGTAAAGATATCATACCCTATATAATTATGAATTTTGTAGAATATAAGTCAATTAAAAATATGGTATGGTCAGGTAGAAAAAAGATAGGCTCTGGAATTAGGTTTGGCTCCAAATCCTTGTTCTCCTATTTATTGCCATACAACCCTAGAAAAGTTGTTAAACCACTCTGAATCTGTTTCCTTTATAATGCAGGTTGTAATGAGGAATAAACAAGGTAAGTATAAAGTGCTAGTGTAGTATTGCATATGTGGACATAAAAACAGATGGGGATGGGAACAGGGCAGATATCAACAGAAATAATTAACACACACACACACATACACACACACACAAAAAAAAGATACATGAAATTGAAGGTAGAGAAATATGGAATCCATGAAATTTAAGGTAGAGAAATATGGAATCCATATCTGTCAAAGGAAGACTTCTTTATACTGTAATGTAATTGATATGATTCCAAGAGAGCATGACTTCTATCATGTATCATATTCCTCAAGAGAATTGGTGGGTTGAAAAATAAGTCAAAAGTACAATTTTCAACTTCTTTTCAAGACCAAGGCCATCTTTCAGTTGCATATAATTAGTCAGTGTTCAATGTTTGTTATAAACAGGAAGAACCTACACATCAAATGATAAATGCCAATAAAATAACTCATTCATCTCATTTCTAAGAAACCACCCACACATTGCTTCTGTACATCATCAAATTTCAGATGGAGCCAAAAGAACACTTATGATAAATGACTTAATTATAAACCTATGCTTGCCAGAAAAGGAATTTTAATTTAACAAGCAACATAAAAAATAACCAGAGCCTGCTCTCAATAGTAACTACTCATTTTGTCTTACAACAGGTGTACACATGCACTTGAAAAGAAACATCTGCTTTTCTTCTTATAGATATCTTCACCTAAGGAAAAAAAGATAAATTCTTGTTTCTCCCACAAATTGCTTTAAAAGCCAAAAAAGCACAGCCAGATATAGTGATTTAGGAGCATTTTCTTCCTTATAGGTGTCTCACTTAGGAACCTTATCACTTCAAATATTTCATTTCTACTTTTCTTCAATCTACCTTTTTTTGGCTTATCACTAATCTATTTTTTGGTCACCTGTCCTAAATTATATTCAACCCAGACCACTGGGTTAATCACACTCCTCAGTCCAGAGTATGCTATTTTTAACGCTCTCCATTAGGCCCCTCTTTGGTAGTATTTTATGTTATTGGTCCCCCACCCTTTACCTCCACTTTTCATTCTTTCCTACCCCTACATAAGCAAACACTTAATTTTCTGGCATCTATCTTTGGATAAGAATTGTTGCTTTAAAAAATATAAAGTGTTGTTTTATATAAATACATGTTTTAAATCTCCTAAATGGTAATTTGCTATGCATATCCTTACTTAAGTTTTCCACTAAAAACTCACTTCAGAATGCATCCATGATGCAGTGCGACCCTCTGGATCATCCTAAACTGCTGCATTGTATTCCAATATCAATCTTCTCCCTCAAACAAAGCCACTGAGCCGGGCGTGGTGGCGCACGCTTGTAATCCCAGTACTTTGGGAGGCGGAGACCGGAGGATC
>PVJS01063411.1:0-10490 GCA_004027185.1 Glis glis | reverse complement strand
AAAAAAAAAAAAAAAAAAAAAAAAAAAAAAAAAAAAAAAAAAAAAAAAAAATAAAAGGAGAGGTTCAGAGCACTCTTCATCTACAGTGGGGATGAGGTGTAAGATATCATCCATTGGACAATTGTAATGAATGTTATTCAGCATTTTAATAACTTGAAAAGCCCTATGTGAACCTCAACAAAGATATTACTCTGATGGCTATTGGAGTCCCAGCAATGCTGGAGGTGAATGGATGTCTTTAAGGCCCATCATCTAGGTTCAAAGCAGATGCCCCCACATCATTGACGGCCACATCTTGCACCTGTGCTCTAGAATAGGATTAAGAGTATTCTGAGAGGCATAGGTAGCATCAACTAATTTTTTTACTTCCTGGAACAGAATGGGATTTGTGTCATGTTTAGAAATGTAGAGACCACTGTAGGACAGATACAGAGCACACTGGGTCTCATCCAAGTGAAACCCTCTAAGCTTCATCAGGTATAATCTGGCCACCATTCCTTCTCCTTCCCATCAATGAAGGGCAAGAAGAGGAAGGCACAGCTCACCCCTGATGATGAGGGAATCATACTTTGAAAGGAACAAGGGAAAGCTCTAGCCAAATTCCAGCAGCAGATACAGATGAAGAACCATTCTGGTAGCTGAGAGGTTGAGTACCAGCTTCACGGGCCTTTGGAGAGGATGGGGGTGTTTCTTTAAAATTCCGCAGGAGCTAGTTGCCTGAATGAATAATCCCTAACTTTTCCCATTATTGCAAAGACCTGGAACACTGAGAAAACTGAGATCCTCGGGACACTTGAAAACATCTGGAAACAGTACAGATATGCCATGGGAGGCCTGTGCCACATCACCCCACCATTTCCATTCCCCTGTACTTATGGGACCTTGAAAGGAGTTGGTAGCAAAAATGCAAGGAGTTTTGTGTTAATAGCTACAGAGAGGGTTGAAAGATACCTACCCCAATGTTCACATCATTCTAGGGCCAATATATAAACCACCTCCAACTCAGGGTCTAAGGATAAGGCTTATGAATTTCATATATTGAAGTGTAACCTATACTTTCAATATTAAGATTGAATTTCCTGAGGGGAAATGTGGTTGTCAGAGAGGCAGATATGCCTGTGCTGGAAGCTAAAATCCTGGGGCCATGCTGTGAGTGTCAGTACTGATTAAATAAATCCAACCTTTGAAAAATGATTGCTCCAGACTCAGAGCAGCGTGAGGGCATGAGATAATATGATGTGCTTATCAACCAACCTCAGTGCACCAAGACTCACAGTCAGATGGAAACTGGAGAAATGCCTTTTTATACACATTCCCTATCATCTTCCCAATGACATAACTATAGACTACCCCCTCCCCCTTTAAAATCCTAGAGCTCTGATTTGGATGTTCCCTGATACCTGAGGAGGAAGAAGAGAAACAAGAACCATAACATTTTCTTTCCCCATGAAAATACATAGCTGGGTTGTATTTCATGTGGGAAATCCAAGGAAATAATTGAATGAGCTTTGAGCTCAGAAATGGAGAGACAGAGTTAAACAGAGATAAACAGACATGGAGAGACAAGAAAGGACAATTGTTTTTTGTTTGTTTGTTTGTTTCTGATTGTTTCAGTCAACATTCACACTGCTGTGACCCAAAAAACCTGACCACACAACTTAGAGGAAGATTTATTTGCTCACAGTTCTGGAGATTTCAGGAGTTTAGTCCATGTCAGGTCAGGTTACATCAGAGTAGCTCAGGGCATAGAGACGGGAAGGAGACGAGAGAGAGAGAGAGAGAGAGAGAGAGAGAGAGAGAGAGGGAGAGGAGAGATGCGCAAGGGCTCTGCTCTCACATCATGGAGGCCAGAAGCAATAGAGGGCAAGCAAGGGGATTCAAGGACACAAGCACAGACCCTAAGGACACATGCCCAGTGATCCACCTCTTCTAGCCACACCCCACCTGCCTAGGATAGCACCCTATAAGTCCATTACAATAGATTTATCCACTGATGAGGTTACAACCCTCATTATATCAACTTTGAACATCAATACATGAGCTCTTTCTGGAAATATTCTATATCTAGATCATAACAATGACGTAAAAACATTTATGTAGAAAAATGTTGGTTAGTTTCCCTAAGAAATGAATTCTGAAACATAATCCATTTATGGGGAGTGTTCTCAGTAACAACTGTGAGTGAGAAAAGATGGATAGAGAAATTGAATTGGCAACAAAACTCCCAGTCAGTCCCCCAGGGAGCTTCAGAGCTGGGGAGGCCCTGTAGAGTTGTCCCCAGTAGGATGAGTACCAGACTTTTGTCCTCTGCATCAGCCCCTGGATGCGAGTTGGCCTAGAGAGGAAGCACACCCAGGCCAAAGCACCTCCTTAGTGGGAGGACAATTCCTCTACTCTTTAATATTGTGTGTCTCTGGGGTTGACAGCATCCTGCTATTCCATTTTCAACCTCACCTCGTTTCTAACCTCTACTGACATTTCTATCACCCCCACATGCACTTCAACAAAGCTTTCAGCATCTGATTTACAGTTTTCCATTTCTCCCCAACTCTTGCTTTTGCCTCTAACATTCCCCTCGCCCCTGTTGCTATGCCAAGATGAACAAAACTACCAAATGCTCAGTGGGAGAGAGGATAAAGAGAATGAATGTGTATAGGGCAGAGACAATGTTGATTAATATTTTAAAAATTATTTCACTATACTTTTTCTGCTATAACAAGCTGTAGAAATCCCCTTAAAAGCCCACCAAAACCCCTGTAACCACAAAACCATCTCTGAGAGAAGAATAAGTCACAGACGATGGCCCTAGAGATTTTTTAGACTATCCAGGTGATAAACGTTTTAGCAAGGTTATGATAATATGATAGGTGGTATCATTTTCATGTCTAAACCACACTATAAAAGTATAGATTTAGAAGTTATTTACTCTGCTGCTGGGTGGTGATCTTCCACAAAGGTCTTAACTGAGCAGGGGACAGTTGATGTGGGCCTTGGAGGATGGGACAAATAGTCCAAGTCACCTGTACAGAATAAAATGAGTAAAGACTATGGAGGTATGAAAGAGTCTGTGTTTTACCATTATCACTCACATCTTTGATTTCCCTAAAATTAATCTTATCTTTTACCCCCAACTCCTGCCAACAAATGCCTACCACACTGTTTTGAACACAGCAGGTACTTAATAGATTTATTCATTTAGTTGAAGAAGCCTCACCTATTCTTGTCAGCCCTGCTCTAGAAAATCATTTTTTATTTTCGGTACCAGGGATTGAACCCAGGGGCATTCTACCTCCGAGCTACACCCCCCGCCCTAATTTTTATCCTTTATTTTGAAACAGGGTCTCACTAAATTGCCGAGGGCCTCACTAAGTAGCTGAGGTTGGCCGTGAACCCAGATCCTCCGGTCTCCGCCTCCCAAGTACTGGGATTACAAGTGTGTGCCACCACACCCGGCTAGAAAATTCTTAATATATATTCACAACATAGATCCACAAAGAATACATTTTACATTCTATATGTAGATCTCAGTGAACATGCAGAGATGGCCAAAAGAAATGTCACCCTTTTAACACATAGCCAAAGTTTTCCATCATGAATCTATTGACAAGTCAAACCAGCGTAATGGAAAATGATCATATAAAATCTTCATTCATCTGCATCTTTTTTTAATGTTCATTTATTGGTGCATTGTAATTATACATTTTGATATATGTCAGGGTATGAATATAATACATGCACACATTGCACATTTAGCCCTCTCTCTAATTCCACCCTATTCCCTCCCCCTTCCCTCCCTTTCATGCTCTGGATAGTGATTGAGTCTTATAGGTTTGTGTATGTACATCATGTGCTATAGTGTGTTTCCCTCCACCTCCCTCCCAATTCCCTCAGTTAGGTCACCTTCTTTGTCCATCTAAAGATTTCTTCTTCTTCCCTTCTAAGTCCCATTCTATCTAGCTCCCACAGATTAGGGGGAACATCCGATTTTTTACTCTTAGTTACTTACTAATATCACTTAGCATGATGTTCTCTAGTTCTCTCCATTTCCCTGCAAATGATGTGATTTTGTTCTTCTTTGTGGCTGCGTAAAATTCCATTGTGTACATATCCCATAGTTTTGTGATCCATTCATCTGTCGATGGACACCTTGGCTGGTTCCAAAGTTTGGCAATTGTGAATTGTGCTGCTATAAACATAGATACACATGCATCTTTAATGAATTCACAACATTCAGATTCCTTCCTCTGTCCACCTGTATTGGGCATTGTCTTCTACTTACCCAACAACCATTCCCTTTCTTTCCAACATTTCTGACTTTTGTATGGAGATTAAGCTGCATATCCTTCATCATCTCTCCAGAGTCATCCTCCTGTCTTCTTACTCTACTGTGTACCCATAAGGTGACTTACAGAAACTTTACCACAAACTCTCCCTAACTTAGAGAGCACAGCAGATGCAAGGGAGGATGGAGACATTGGGATTCTTCTTTCTCCAGCAACTTCCCTGCAGGTATATCATGCACTGTTTGTATTTCTTCACTAAAGCTCTCAGCTCCTATCAGGTGGCGATCTCCATAAGACCATCATCTCCATCTTTCTAGGCTTTGGTAAATCCTTCCTCCTTCCAACCATTCAAGACCAGAGTGTTAACAGCTCCTGGTCCCAGTGAACACAAGACATTGTGCTTCTTTTGTTTGTTTGGTTGGTTGGCTTTTTTTTTTAGTTTTTCTACATATTTATAAAGAATCCCTTTATTAAATACTTACCAAATTTCTCAGTTCAGATATGACTGATACATTCTTCCCAAATTCTCAGGTCCAATTAAGAACCCCCATCCTACCTAAAGGGCTGGAGCTTGTAACTCGGGCCTAAACCAACCAACATATTTTTCACTGGCCACTATTATTAGGTTACGACTGAGTGTATCGCCATTGCTGGCCTAATCAAAGTAAATGTCAACACTTGTGCTGAAGATGGTAAGACAAAGATGTTAACTACTTTCTGCTAGATAAGAAATAGGAGAGACCTAGAACTGGGAACTACTACAGAACTGGGAACTACTACAAGACATCTTAAAACCACAGAGGAATGTCTGAAAATAGAACCAAAACATAGAAAGTAAAACCAATTATATAAAAATATGATAAACTGGGTGTGGTGGCGCACGCTTATAATCCCAGTACTTGGGAGGCTGAGACGGGAGGATCCAGGTTCACGGCCAGCCTCAGCTACTTAGTGAGGCCCTCTGCAACTTAGTGAGACCCTGTTTAAAAATAAAGAATAAAAAAAAATAGGGCTGGGAGTGTAGTTCAGAGGTAGAATATCCCTGGGCTCCATCCCCAGTACCTTAAATAAATAAATAAATAAGCCAAATAGTGGCCACTAAAGGTATCCACATCCTAATCTTCTAAACCTGTGAACATGTTAGGCTTCATGGCAGAGGGTAAGAAATGTTGCTTAATCAGCTGACCCTGAGATGGGTGGGAAGATTCAATCTAGATTACCTGGGTGGGCCAAATGTGATAGGTCCTATATAAGTGAGAAGGGAAGCAGAGAGAGGGAACCAGAAGATGGCAACAGGACAAAGAATCCACCCCATATTGCTGGTTTTGAATAGAGAGGACTGGGACCATAAACCAAGGTATGCACTAGCCTTTAGCAGGTGAAAAAGGCAAAAAAAAAATCTTCCTTAGAACCTTTGGAGAGAACACAGTCCCACTGATATCTTGGTTTTAACTCAATGAGACTCATTTCAGACTTCTCAGCTCCAAAACCACAAGAGAATAAATTTTAATTGTTTTAAGCCACAGAAATTTGTTATAGCAAAATAGTAAATAAATGTAATTAAAGTTTTAAGATAATTAAGCTTTGTTTTGCTATTGCTAAACTAAAAGAATCTTAATTGATTTATTGCTGGAATCGCATGATTTATGGATAACAAATAAAGTATCTACTGATAGGTATCTTCTCCACTGTCCTCCCATGATTCTCTTTCAAAGATTCTGGCTAAACAAAGTTTTACTAAATTATGGAGAAAGTGACAATACAAGGATAAAGCAGAGATATTGAGAAAGTGAGGGATTTAACATGCATAAAATAGAAAAGATAATATATTCAAAGACAGAGAGGAGAAAAGTATTGTTGGGAAAGTAGGGATATGTGAGGGATGATAATATACCATCTAAGATGACATGAGTGTCATGCAAGCATTGCAGAATAATTTTAATTATAGTTATTTACCTTGACAATATCATCACAGCAAGTTTTCAGGAAATCTATAAATAAGTCCATCACACCAAGATCAGAGAGGTTAAGCAACTTGTTCAAGACAGCTGAGTGACAGAGTGGCTTCAAACACATCCTTTCTAACTTCAGTCTATAGACTTAACCATTTGGTTAGAGTATCAATATAAACACATGTTCCTTAGCTTCAATCTTCCCGCTATCAGATTCTCATACATGCACATGGAGCTCAATGAAAACTGTTTATCTTTCCATTTTCTATTCACTATGTTGATTAAGAAAGTGTATGAGGGGGAAGTAACCTTGGATGAGGGTTTGACCTCTTCCCTCCATTTCTAGCTTTGCTGTTCATATCTGTGCGACCTTGAACATGTCACTTCACTTCCCTGGGTTTCAATCTATTGTCCTTTCAGGGGAAAGTACTTGCTGACTGTAAAATTCTTTTAAGTTGTGCCCCTTTTGGTTTTAATTTTGCAAGGCTGAATAATTTGAACACTTGGATGGAGTGTTTACATTTCACAGAAGTAAGCAGGAGGGGTCAGCTCCTGAACAGGAATATGATAAACTAGCTGAGAAGAATGATTCAACAGTTGAGTAAAAACATGAATAGGTAGATGTCACAGGCAGGAAGATGAGGGAGGAAGTTACTGAATTCCACTCATATCCTCTTAATAGGCCATAATTCATTGAGATAATGACACAGAGCAAAGAAAGCTTTCCATTGTGGCACCTCTGTATACCCGGAGGCTCCCCCACCCCAGCAACTTGGAATACAAAAGCTTTGACGTTTGCAGAGGTGCTGTGAATCTCTGGGAAAGGTTTCATGTTGAAACTCTGGCCTTTAGCCACCTGGGTGAGAAATGCTGAGCTGGCATTGGCACTGCCCAGTGGCAGCCAGGAGCTCTCAGGTTGAGGGAGTGGGCCACAGGCAGGCTGGAGAAGGGAGCGAAGACAGAGAGTGCAAAGGTAGATCCCTGGGAGCTATGAACAAAGGTGCCACGGCAGAGAGCCAAGTACATCACTCTACCTGGAAGGGAGAGGAGGGATGCGGTGGCAGAGCATTCCCCCACCTGCAGCTTCCGAGCCAAACTCTTCTTCTGTTTCACAGATGAGAATAAAAACAACCCTGAAAACAGCCCAGGGAAAGAAAAAGCCTAGACAAATAGGATGGTTTGTGGTTGTCCTTATTACTCTGACATTTTCTTCAATCTAATCAGTTCTCCATGGCTTCTTTGTGCCTAGATTTACATGTGAATACACAAAACCAAGGGTCTAGCCCAATAAATCTGAGGGCCTGTTTGATATCTTACCACAACCACCTTCTGTTAATTTCTGTGCACAACTGTGAAAAAAACTATTGAAACATTTGAGAAGTTAGGACAAGGAACAATAAAGAGTAACAGGATGAAAGGAAATTTTGATATTATGTTCAAGTCACAAAGTACAAGGAAATAAAAGAATTTGAATCATTAAGGAAGTGTGGGAAGCAGCAGGTATTTGAAGTAAAGTGCCACAGTGGTTGGTTATCAGCTGCTGTCAGTGAATAACTATTAAGTTGGCCAACTAAAGGTTTGCCAGACGGGTTGCCCTTGTAAGTTCATAAAGCGGAGGTCCTCACAAACTGGCCAACTCCCTAGATCAATGCAATCTCTGAGGGAAACATCCAGGAAATATTTACCAACTACCTACCCAGAACATGGCCCAGTGATGGGAGCTGAGGGTCAATACAAAGATTAAAAAAGATTCATTCCTAGAACTCAAGAGACTTACAATTCTTAGAGATGATTTCTGCCTTTTCCTTGTGAACATATATGGGCATCAGGTACTTGCTTTGCTCTGACCACTAGGAACATTTGTATTAACTTTCATAAATGTTAGATCCTGTAACCTGCAAATCAATTTTAATTTCATCTCACCCCTAGATCTTGATCCACTAGTCTACCCATAATTTTCCAGAATCTACTTTTATCTGGAGCCATGAGAATAGAAAAGTCGTTATGAATAAGAAGGGCTGAAACATGTTCTCAAAGGTAAAAAGGGATATGTGCCACAATAGAGGTTCATATCAGGTGTGGGGTAAGGTTTAGAAAGATAGTTTTATCTGGATAAGACCAGGGATGTCTTAGAGAGATGACCTTTAGAACACGAGTTGCAAACTCAGATACCTGGGGGTCTGGCAAACAATGTAAATAAAATAAGTGGGCGGGGAAGAGACTGGGGAGACTGGTAGAGTTCATAGATTCTCCAGAGGTGATGGTCACTGTTTAGCTCCAGTATTTGGGGCACACAAGGCCTATAGATAGAATTATGCTTGAAAAAATACCTTAAATCATCCATAAATTACACAGCCAGTAACTGAACCCCAAAAGAACAATGAATATATGTATCATGACATTAAGTTAATTGGTATTTAGTATGTGGTGTATTGGATGATTGAGCTGGGAAAGTCAAAGAAACAATTAGTCATTTTTCTTGAAAAACAAGGAAGTTGAGTCTCTGGGAGTTAAAGTGCATTTTATGCTATTCTCTTGTGTATTTCATCACCAAGGTATAGCTAAGACAGGATATCTCATGCAGAAAACCACGTAGGTTACCTTGAATCAGTGGATCTTGCCATTAACAGTTGATCATGAGGATTTCAGTGTAAGATTGATGTGCTGGTGAGCCAAAAATGTACCAAGTCATCATTAGGCAATTTTGACTTAAAACTGTGCAAAAATAGGGGATCAAAGAAAGAAAAGCATTGGGAGCCCCCAAAAGATATTATTGACTTGCAACTATATCCTAGGATAAACTGCACCAACAATAGAGAAGTAGGCAAAAATCCCATTTTGGCAGTTTGGTGAGGGACTGAAATGTTGCTTCTAAATATCAAATTAGCAGCAAACATTGATCTCCAGTTTCTTCTGAACTTCACTCTCCAAAGTTTCAGATCTGACTGTTTCGTTCCACCAAGGCATTTAGGAAACAGAATCTTCTTGATGGCATTTCAAATCTAACATTTTACTCAGATGCGCACTGTACAATTCAGTCAATTGTTTAAAAGAAACTGGCAAACCTGGCTCAGTTAATGAGGCTACTGAAAGAGTTCAAGATTATAGATTTTTAAAAACAATCTAAAATAAACTGTGATTGTATTTCAAGGGTTTAAATGAACTCTGCAATGAAGCAATCTGATAGAACCATCTGGAGAAAGAAAAGCAACAGAGGAATCAGAATGCTCTAGTGATAACTAATGTCATTTTGTGCCAGAAAGAATGATCCAGTGATACTGTTAGAATCTAATCAGGACAAACATTTGCATGTTAAAAGGCTCAAATTTACAGTTACCTTCTGTAAAATTAACATTTTCTGACTTTTAAAGAAAGTTTTGGGTCACAAATGGAATAATAAGAAAATGACTATCCTTTCTTCCCTGACATACCCTCAACTCTCATTTGCCCCCCCCACACACACACACATACACACTGTTTTCATGAAGGGTCCTATGCAGGGGAAGGAAAAAGAAAGGTTGTGAAAAGACACTCCATGGAAGGAGAAATTTACCTGAATCTGGTCATTTAATTATTTGTCTTCTCTCCCCCAACTACAATTGTGTGGTCTGTTTTTAGAAAGTGGAAAAGTCAAAAAGATTCCCTATAGTTAGAGCTCTAGTCGTCTGAGAGGTGGAGTCAGATTTCTGTGGAACAAAGGAAGGTAACTTGTTGTCATATATGTGATATTATCAAAGTTGTCTGTGGATAAAGAATATGCTTGTAATCCCAGTACTTGGGAGGCAGAGATGGGAGTATCCAGGTTCGTGGCCAGCCTCAGCTACTTAGTGAGGCCCTCTGCGATCTAGTGAAGCCCTGTTTCAAAATAAAGAATAAAAAACAGGGCTGGGGGTGGAGGTCAGAGGTAGAAAGCCCCTGGATTCAATCCCCAGTACTGCAAAAAAAAAAAAAAAAGAATACACCGGACTATAAAGCACACTTTCCCAAATCCAGGGAAATTACTTTGTAGTGCTGACAGAGGGGGAGGTGCTCCATTATACTACTGAGGAAACATCTGTGGCTTATACGAATGGTTCTGAAGAGTCACTGGTAGTGGGATTGTTTTGGAACAGATTGATCTCAAGAGCAATATATTCCTTTTAAGAAGAAAAAGCTAAATAAAAAAGGGTTGGGGGTATAGCTCAGAGGTAGAATGCCCTGAGTTCAATCCCCAGTATGAAGAAGAAGAGGAAGAGTAGAAAGAGGAGGAGGAGGA